>JAODXP020003665.1:0-35874 GCA_027497455.2 Sardinella longiceps
AGATCGCCAACCGTTATGCGCTCATAAAATAGTATTTCAGGAATGCGTGACTGACGATTGACCAGGTTTTTCCCGGTCAGTGGCGGACCGTCTTACTGCGTCTTAGCATCTGTTGCGCTTTGCGCCAAGCCACACCTTCGGGCGCAATGTCATCTGCTAATTAGACAACGGACTTAAAAACGGACAATGCGCTCGCACAGAATAGCAATGACAGCAAGCGCCTTTAATGCCCAACCCTTTTCTTTGTGATCTCATAATCAGAACTGTGTACAGCCATAAGGAGACATGAATAAATCTTGAAAAAAATAAGAGGCCAAGGAAATAAATAAATACTATACAGTATACAGTATGCTATGTAGGCAAGCACATTTGGAGCTCTAGCACTGCATGTGCAAAGGCAGGGCTGTCATGTGCATCAAGGAATTTTAATCAATAATCCATCAATAAATGTACCTCACTCACATCAGATGCAGAACCCCCTCAGGCACAGCAATCTGATGTTGCGTCCATTAAAAGGTATTTCAGGACTAATATTGAACGGACGGACCAACCAGGAGACGTGTATGATGCAGCGGGCGTGATTTTTGACGTAATTCGTCTCTAACAAACTTACGAAATACATTTAATAGTTATACATAAAGGAAACATCTATATTATGCCAGTTGAATCGAGTATTGTGGCAATTATGTCGCAGATACTAGCGTTTATGTTTGTTTGGAACAGGTGAAAAACTAGAAATTGCATGGGCTCACAGGATGCAATCAGTAGGATCCCATATTATGAAAAATCACTTTTTTATGGCTTTTGAATGTGTTTCTTGGCTCTATACTGCCTCTACACACACTTTAAGACCCCGTTTACACAAACTCAGATAACCATAAAGATGCATATTTCTCTCTACGGTTGCACCTCTCTGTTACACTTACCCGAAGGTGAAGAGGGAGAATCTCAAGAACTCCGGGCAAGGTGGAGATGTCGGAGAACCCCGTCTTTAGACATTTGTGTAACTACCCATAACCGGAGCTCTAGCACCAAAGACAGTTGGAGCCAAAGATTCTGGAGTGCTATCATTCAAAACCAGGTGTTGCCCTTGTGAAAATAGAACTACTATGCGCGAACCAGAGTACATGAGCGGAGCTGAGCGCAAAAAAATCCGCTCCTCGCTCAAGTATGTGTGCCATCTCTCCGCTCTGGCGCTCAAGGTCACATCAGAACGCTCCGCTAAATTTCGCTCACCGCTCACCTAAAATTTTATCCCGCTCTGGTAAAATTGCTCCTCGCTTGCTCAATTTTTATAAAGTTGTCAATTCCTACGCATTATGTGACGTGCGAAAACAATCTGGTTCACTTTTGGACTGTGGTGGGGCCTTGATTGCAGTGTAGTTGGATATGTACGTGCATAATCCACTGCTTGGTTGTCTCTAAATTAAAATAGATATCCTTGCTTACTGAAGTGGTATCACCACGAATTCCATCCAGGCGCGGGTCAGAGATTATTGACGGACGCAGCGTTATTTTTAAGACCATTTCTGAAAATCATGAAGCGCAGTCCATAAGTGCATCAATGGAAAACTACTGTTGTCTACATGAAAATTATAAAAATCCTAACTTATGAAAATAAGGCTCAATACTTAGGCTGCAGTATAGGCTATAATATCATTAAAGTTCCAATGTTTCCTCCTCACCAGCGCGATAAAGATTGAAGACGCCCGAGAATCATTAACAGATTTATTAATATTTTCATGTTAGAGAAATAGGAGATTATGAGGATATAGCTTAGCTAGCGAATTTGTACAATGCATCCATCGCAAATGCAACAAGAACTTAATGCAAAGCATATTTAGGCTACTGCCCAAAACATTTTAATTAAGATGATTCAATGTAATGCATTGTTATGGTTAACTGTGGAACAAGGACGTGTGCAAGACTGGCCCATTTTGCAATGAAGTAGAAACCATAGCCTACACAAAATTATTAACATTAACTGTATGGAAGTAGGCTATATGAAACAAAAGCACGTCTTTGTTCAACTTTAAGAAGCAGCAGAACTCATTAATGCGCACATCTGTGCAAAATGAGAGAGCGTGTGTGCACCTGTTACTGCTTGTTCTCAGTGCAGGTAGCCTATTGGGATGCTATCCACCTTATTCCCAGCTTTCATGATACCACAGGGAATTTCTGGTGAATTTTTGCGTGCTCCAAACTCGTGTTGTGAGCGGTACCGGAGTGAAACTGGAGTGGCTCATTCTGCTCGCTCCAGCCTTTGGATAAAACTCCGCTCCACGCTCCGACTATATTTTGCACGCTCCTCGCTCGCTCCCCACTCCGCTCCGCTCACATACTCTGGCGCGAACGCAGGTGCTTCTTGTTTGCTCCAACTAAAGATTCTAGAGTGCCCGATGTTTGTGTAAATGTGATTGTTTTCTTACTCTGGGAAGTATAAACTAAGCATAAGTTGGATAAAAAGCCTCAATTGTTAAAATACACAATTTACACTGTTAGTAACTGTTCAGCTGCTATGTGCTTAAACCACCTGCATTACTGATGCGCAGGCCGGCCCGAGTCCAACGGGACCCTCAGGCTAGCCCGCGGGCCGGGTTGGGTCGGGCCATTATTTTCATAAGAATCCACGGGTTGCGGTCGGGTCGGGTCAGATCACAGACAGTCATAATTACAACGTTAAAATCACACGCACATCCGAGACAGCAAAATGCCAATTGACAGCGCCTGCACCTGTGTGTTTGTTTTATCTCCCTCTGCGCATGGCACCAATGCTGAAGGCAACCGAATGCAAGCAAACAGGCAGCGTCTAGCCTACTCATGTGAAGCGCTCTCTCTCTCTCACGACAGCAAACCAAGCTGTCTAAATATTTTGCTAAATGGTAATGGACATCGATCGTTGAACATTGACAAAAAGCACACACTGCTGACAACAACCGAACCACATAGCCTATGGCTACACACATTATTTTGTGCCCTAATCATACACAATTTAAAAAGGGAACCGCAAAGTCAGATTGACCAGTTACCGTAGAGTACATGAACTCATTTTCAAACTTCATTTTCCTACCTTAAAATTCTGCCTTAGAATATTTCGTATTTACTGCTATTAAATCCATATAGTCACTGAAATCCAATTATGTGGGTTGGGTTAAAAATCATTGCGTAATAGTTCGGGTCGGGCGGGCTGGGTTGGCTGCGTAGTTCGGGTCGGGTCGTAAAATTCATCGGCACGCGCATCACTAACCTGCATAGAATTGCCCTAACTACGTATGTCACAGGGAAAGTTGGGTGGGGTCCCACAACATTGGCAGCCACGTAAGCAGGTGAAGGCAATGAGAATAGATAATTGCAAAAAAAGAGAGAGAGAGAAGTTGGCAGGCACTTTCCAGCTGAGAACAATGAAAATGATCAATTGACTAATTAGGGTGGTCTGTCATAGGCTACAGGGGAAATACTCAATGTGTTGGCTGCAGCTGTGTGGTTACCTGGTGCACCCCCCATGAGACACAACCCGTTTTGAACATCAGAGGTAAAAAAGTTAAGCTTGGAAAAAGCGTAATATGGGACCTTTAAGTGGTTGAAGTAGGATGACGGACAAGTGGTTTATCCAAGTAGGCTTACATGTAAGGATTTTAGATGACGTATTATTATGACATATTATTGCTGAGCATTTCATCAGAACATGCATTTAATTTTAACACATGCAAAGATTAAAATAGTCTTGTTTGAATGTGTAATAGAAATGAAAGTACTACACGGAGAAATGTTGAACACAAAATAGCCATCTCCCTATCAAGTCACACAATATAATGTTTAGCTTACATATAATAGTATGGTCACTGAATTTTGAACGGTCTTCATGCAGCATGCATAACCGAGCAATAGTCTGCTAGCATGCAGGGTTTAGCATGCAACTAAATAAAGTTCAAAATCGTTACTTCGACAAGCTTCCCTTAACCAATCATGCAAACGTTTGAAGTCAATTTAGTAGTGTTGTGCTGGTCAAACAACATGGTATGGTAAACGCATTTTTCCTCTTCCATATTTTTCTGGCACCACCCACCACGTGTGCGTCACACTACAAAATCATTTGCTATACACAGAAAGGACAGCGCCTTGCGGAGTTAAAGTTCAACAGATTTGAACTTTGCGCGTGTTTCCACCTTCCACCAACATCTGAGCATTGGTGCCTCTTCATTGATAAACAATTGACCAACGACTGTCGTAAGCGTTTGAAGCTGGTAATCTGTAGGGGCCGTTCCCTCAGCATAGACATCTGACTTTGTGAGTATGTTAGAGTCCTCCATCGCCATAGAGCTTCACCTTCAGCTAGTCAGGAGTCTTAAAACTATTACATTGTACATTGCTTGATAGAGTAAACAGTATTATTGACCTTTTTCACCTGGCCGCCATATTCCGAACGAAAACGAGGCTCGGGTTTTAAACTAGAGGAAGATGCAGAGGAAACGTTAATGTAAATCAATACAGTGCATTGTCTCGCGGCACTTTACAGACAGTACAGGAAGCATCCATGAGAAACAGGGGCAAGGAAAAACTCCTTTCGCTTCATAAATAATAATTTCTCACAATTACCGGGCAGAAAATCTGCTGCTGGTCCCCTCTCTTACGGTGCTCACACACCAGACTTTCGCGTGTGCTTAACGTCTCCGGGAGCATTGCGAGTCCGGGCTGTTTCGTTGTTCCCTTTCACACTGTACAGTCACGTTCGCGTTCTATACGTGGTCCGCATGCCAGGCATTTTTAATGGGAGCCCGCTCATTGCACTTGGATGTCCGCGCAGGAAAATAGACTCGAGTTCTATTTAGAAGGAGCATCGCGGACATGTCCGGTTTGCCCGGATATGCGTCGCGCTTACACCGCGCTCCTGTGTGCAAGGCATGATCTGTTTTTATGTATTTTAACTGTTTCGGACTGATACCGGAGACGTTAAGTGGACGTCTCGCGCTTGCGGTGTGAAACCACCGTTACTGTTGGTCAGGTGGAAAATTGGGCAGATGAGGGGCATCCCATCCCCAGAAACTACTTCTGGGGAAGTTTTACCACCCAAGCCTTGTTCTAGTGCCTCATATGACGTAGGAGAAATGGGTCCATAGGCTATTGTTTAAGTATAGAAAGGAAACCAAGACGTTAGGCACTGTTATATTCAGCTGGCAACGTTGTGTCAACATAATGTTACGAATTAATGTAACCTAGCCAAACAAGCTACTTAGCTAACTTTTATAAAATCCAAAATGCTTTAGCCTACGATGGGTTCATGTAACGAATGTAATAGCCCAACTAAAATATACCTCAAAAAATATTTAACGTATGTACCTTACTGACGAAGTGCTTGCTGAACCTACCCTCAGGACCCACAACTTTCTGTATTCTGTTTATATGTTAATATCCACATGCTTTTCAGGCAACCACTGGTTGCGAGGCCAGCTTCTATGAGGATCTCCGCATAGCCAGCTCTAAGACACTTGCATTCAGTGAGCCTGCCTTTGTAATTCATGGTCGTATGGAACTTGCCAACAAGGATCACATGCTCACTGAATTCCTCCTCGTACTTCCATACAATCGGATAGCCCTTCATGACCACTCCCAGGTCAAATGTGTTGATGGTGTATGGTTGTCCAACCTCCTCTGTTGCTGCCTCTAACCTCTTGATTAGCTCATACACAATTGCATTGTCTGTAATGGGCTGTTTGATGGGGGTGTAAAGTCGATTATAGTCGAGTTACACTTCATTAATCTCATCCACTGCTGCAATTGCGAGAATCTTGATTCCACTCTGAAGGATGCCTCACTCCTCAACCTAAAAAATCAGTACAAGCAATACCAAGAGAAGGTAAGCAAAGGCCACCTGGGCAAAACAGGTCAGGATTTGGACGGTTAGCTTTGCCAATTAGCATTGCACTTCCTCGTCGCCATTTTCCAGAAATTACATCATATCCGACTCCATTTGACATATGCTGATTGGTTAATGTTACACTCTCAGCTCATGTGAACAAGCTCCCTGTGCACAAACATTTGTGGGCGTGCCCAGACTTGCCATCTGTAGCTCATCTCCATTAGTAACATGGGCCCTCATTGGCCTAATGAAATGAAGTCGGAAGTGAGCTCCATGAAACGCCATCTTGACAACTGAAAATTTTGCTCAATTTTGGATGAATTCACTAGCCTAGCATTCCACATTGGAATGAATGGGAGGCGGGACTTAGTATGTTTCTCCAGGTTTATTAATACCTCCACGGATTCAGTCCCTCTCTCCACTTGGGTTTGATTGGCTATCAGTTTCACTTTTCCAACTCATAGTTGGCTCACAGTATGCGTCCAGTAACGCAAACAGGAAGTTATTATAGTCTGTACGTGGCGTAATCCTAGCCTAGAACTCTAGACGTACTAGCGGTAGCAAATTTGAATTTGCACAGCGGATACGTCTAGAGACCCCTGATAGAAACCCGTTGTAGTTCTTCCTCTGGCGGCGGATAACCAATCACAGCGCGGTATGTGTACAGGAAATCGTAAGGCGGGCTTTGTATATAGAGAATCATCTTTGGCTTTAGTTTTGGACGAATTACACTTGTCATTTTCTTTGAAAGTGAAACAAGAAAGTGGACTTAGTCTTTCGTTCTGAAAAAAAGATGTCTTTGCCGTGTTACCGACGGGCTACGGGAAAAGTTTGATATACCAGCTGGTACCACTGGCCGGAACGCTAGCCTATTACGTGGAGAGGCAGTTTGTCAGGCTAGCGTAATCCAGGCAACGCCAGAGGCTCATATTGTTTGGGTTCACCTGATTTCCGGTTGTGCCGCAAGTATGTGTACACTTACAACGAATGTTTCTCGCTGTCTAGCTGTCATGTGTTTTATGCATAATTTCGGTCTTTCATAGTAATTCCTTGTTGCACCCTGGCTATCCGGCTATGTTGGATTGTATGGAGTAACATTATTATTATTAACAGTATTATTGCTAATATTTTTTAAAAGTAATTAATTACAATTACTAGTTACTTCTCCAAAAAGTAACTCCGTTACTTCATTGAAAAAGTAATTAATTACTAGGGAAAGTAATTTAATCAATTACTGCATGAAATTTAAAATTCATTCAATTAGGGTCCGTGTAACGCTTTGCAGTGCTTTGATGCATTTTTAGAATTCACATGAAGATGAAAATTGGGTTCAAATTTTCAATTTTGAAACTAATCTGTAAATAGATAATTTGCGTTATTTTTTATTCAGTCAGTGATCAAACACAATGAAGAAAAAAAACAAAATATCAATTGAAACAATAAGTAAAATTCACTGATGTATTCTTTGTATTTTTTTACGATTTTAGTTGGGATGAACCACAAGTGTGGGGGTGGGGGTGGAGGGGTTGACTCATATAAGGGGAGCACAGCTCATTACCGTTCTCTTAGCCACAGCAGTCAAGATGGATAGCTACCAAGTTCAGTTTAGTGTTCACCATGGCGCTAAGAGACTAAGAATGGCGGTGCGTGATAGACTGGAGGCAATTTTCAAGGTGAGAACAATTCTGTGGGTGAGAATGTAACTTTAATATGGCATGTGATTCCTTAACTTGTATTTTCGTGAACGAAGATAGGCTACTAGCTCAGGCAAGTTATCATAGCTAGCTAACGACAGTTAGCCATCTCCTATCAGCTAGTAAGAAAATGAATCCTTCGTGATATGTTTCTTATAGATCGAGCCGACCTCTATGTATCTAGAGGATGACATCACAAGAGAGACGTTTTTTCCGGATACAAGTGGGATTTTTGACACCAGTATCATGAGGGACAGGGGCTCCTTTGCCGTTTCTGGCACCTCTAAGGAAGCCTTGGCAGGACCATCGACTACGGCCCTAACACCAGCACCGGCTGTTCCCGTTTCCTCCACTCGACCCAGAAGCGGTGGGCATCCTTCTAATTCGTTTCAGAACCCGCTCCGAAGAGCGAAGTCTGTAGGAAAGCAGATATATGTGGCGGACGTCTTGGACTCCAGAAAAATATCTGCCTACAGTATGTCTTTGTGTTCATCTTCAATGTCACTGAAGTCACTGAAAATTCAAAACCTTAACTCAGTATTGTTTTAATGTTACTTTCTTAACCTCAAAAATTGGCAAAACTAGCTTCCTCAAAAAAACGCCATTCCTTATATAAGGCTGAAAAGCACTCCCTCAGAATGGAATACTATGGGTATATCATACATTTTCTGAATCCTTAGACCAGGGGTGTCAAACTCATTTTGGTTCAGGGGCCACATACAACCAAATTTGATCTCAAGTAGTAAAATCATCGCAAAATATCCTAATCCTAAATCTTAATTTAGGCTTAATCCAGAATTGAAGGATGTTATTTGTTGGGGAGTTATAGTCGTAGCTTAATACATGATGCAAAGATTTGTTTAGGCCTACACAATGAATTCAGTACCACTTAATTTATTGTTTATTATTATTATTAGTAGTAGTAGTTGTCGTATTAGTACTAGTTATTTTAATGTTCTGAACTGTATTTGGATCACTAGGCCTTTGTGCAAATCGAATGTTATGAACACTAATTGCCCATTTTTTCATTTTTAAACAACATGTAAACGTTTACTTATGGTGCAAAAACACAATTCTTGCATCTTCTGAATAACTGTAATGACATTTAAAAATACTCCACGTCTTCTTGTTCAAACGGAGCAGTGGGTGGGGTTTGGCGATAAAGTCGTGCATAAAACTCTGTGCTTTCCTCGTTATGTTGCGCCCGCGCTCCCCCACTGCTGGCTTGAGATTCACGTCTCCGTATCATTCCATGCATTTGGCATATTTTGGCCTTCTTCAGAGCATCAATATCAGGTTTCAAACCTGCGCTCGAACTCCTGCAGCAGCTCTGTGATTTTATTTTGTATTACCGGTAATCCAAATAAGGTTGGCTTACACGCATTGTTGCGAGAAGTGAGAAATGAGAGGTGTTACCGCTGGAGACCTGCGTCTCCTACAGTGACAGCTTTAACTAGAAGGGACGCATATTGTTGCAAAACTGCGTGGCTACTCTTTGGCTACTCAGATGCTGTCAACGACAGATCCCTATCAGATTCAGGACATTCCAATTCTCCTACTGACCTGCCCTTTTTCTCCATGAATTGGCCATTTTCCCCTCGTAATTCAAAGAAGCTTGAGTACGGCACCTCGGCTTAATAACCGCACTTCAGTGTGGTATGGCAAGACAACCGTAATATCACTGAGAAAACAGTCAAACTGATATTATATAAATATTTAAGTATTTGAAATACACAAAATACAGTACCTGAAAATATTTTATTACAAACTACATTTCATTTTTTCCAATCTTGCAAAATACGTATTTTAAATACATTTACTTAATATAATGCCCATTCTCTGCGCGCCGCTCACGCACAGGTTTGTGTGTGATTCGGGCCATAAGTTTGTAAGTGAGCATATGCTTACACAGCACATTAGACGTGAGCACCAAGTTGTGGTAGAGATTTAGCACACTTTGACAGGTGGCAGGTGGTGGAGTCCAGTAATGCAGGTTTTCTTTGTGCCAGTGTACAATAGTGCCCCCGCACCATTCCGTAGGCCCAAAAGGTGTTCCTCAGCCTTACAGAGAAGGGCTTCAGTGCGCTCCTTGTTGTGTGGTGTGAGTGGAGCTTTAAACCTCCTGGCAAGGGGGTTTCTGCTGTGCAGAATATCAAACGTGGCATCTAATGTTTGAAGAAATTCCATGGTGTCCTCACACCCTTTAAACTGAGGCAAATGGAGATCTTGGTCACAGAAGCCTAGGGCATCTGCAACACTGGAGCTCAAGACCTGTGGAGCAGTTAACTTTCATTTTTAGTTTTTTTTGCCACTCAATGTGTGCAGTTTTGAGTTTATTGCCAAGCCGTAAGCCCCCTTGCTGTTGCAATCTATTTAGAACAGCAGAAAACCACATGAATTCATCAAATTGTAAAAAGGTAAACCAACATTAACATAAAAATATAGGGAGAAATAAAAGTTGACAAATAAGCAAAACAAAATAAGGTGGTGGGGTATGGGCAGGTGCTTTAAGGGTCAAACATGTGGTGCACTAAATTGTTCCCAACTTCCAGGCCTCGAGATCTGCCACCTCTGCCTCCAACACCATGTCCTCTTCTGGCAGCGGAACATTGGCCCGCACAGCCATGTTATGAAGCAGGGCAGTCACCACAACCACAGCGCAGCATTTAGTTGGGTGGAGTTGGACACCTCCAGCCGTCTTGCTAATACAACGAAACCGCTGCCTCCACACCCCGATGGCCCTCTCTACGATATTGTGGGTGGTGATATGGGCCCTGTTATAGCGGGCCTCGGCTGCGGTGTTGGGCTCCTGGAAAAGGGGTCAGCAGATAGGGGCGCAAAGGGTAATTCCATACAAAGGAATTGTGTGTGCTGCCCGGCCACTTGGCCACAATGTCAGTGAAGATCCCCTGGTAATAGCACACCACCTGCACATTCAGTGCCGGGAAGCCGGGAAGTTTCTATTTTTGCAAAACTCTTGTGTTACTTATGGTAGCTATTAGTTACCCTCTGCATGTCTACCTGCTACAGCAAAGGAAAAGATCTGAACCCCAAACCCCTCCCCTTTCTTGTGTGTGAGACTTCAGCACTGAAGTCTGAAAGCAGGCAAGCCTTTGGGGTGCTCACTTTCTGCAAATGGGTGATAGACAACTCTTCTGTTCAATTTATACCATAATGTGTAGTGATTTTTTTTGTTTAGTTTTATATTTTGAGCTCTTGGTTATTGGATGGAACTCCAGCAGATAACTAAGCCAAGTTTATAACACCAGATAAAGATATTTCCCTTGTCAAAATGCGAGTGATCTTTACACTGAAATTGAAACCCCCTTATTTTCAAGCAAGTACATTACAAGTGGTCCCAATGCGGCTGGTTGTCTACTTTAATTTGATACCAAATACCTCCATTGTAGGCGCAGATATACCCATACCAAAGCTTCTGAAAGACAATGACGCAAAACCGCTTCACCCGCGGTTGTATTTGTTGTAGCCAAAAGCTGCACAGCCTGGTGGGCCTCTCCAAGTGCCGGTGCACCAAACCAAGCAGCTCCACTATTTGACCCCTAGTGAGGCGATACTTGCGAATAATCGCCTCATCAGTCAAGACTTCCAGTGGGTTGAAAGTCTGCCTGATGTATGCATATGTGCATATGTACATATGTGACTTCGCTTCTTCGGCGCCTCCTGCGCCTGTTGAGTTCAATAACTCACTGCAATGCTGCCATCGCGCCAAAGACCACAAACAAATAGTACCTATTTATAAGATGAAAGTAATTAGCTGGTTCTCATTGGTGACCAGACACCTTGTCATCCCTGAAGTCTGTTTGAAGGTGATTAGTAATAATGTGAAATCATATGGTTCAGCCAAAGTCAAGATTACATTAATTGCAATTAAAGCCTAAACGTTTCGGTCTACTGACCATCAAGCAATTGAACCTATTTAAGCATTAGTCAAAGACTGTGGACTGTGCATCAAACCTATATTGTAGGCCTACTGTATTACGCACACACATAAAATACAGAGGATTAAGATGGTTAATTCCAATGCAGTTATGCCAATTCGGGGGCCCTGAATAAACACAATGCATGTTTTCCAATACGTATTTTATTACATGGACATCCATGATATGCCGCCTTCATCACTTCAAATCATTGCTTTACCAGAGCCCCGTTAGCCAGACAATTGTCTGTTTCCACCTCCCACGGCAAGGACGAGGGGTTGGACTTTGGGAAGCAAAAAAGGGAGTGAGGGGAGTGGGGGACCAAAAAAAAAAAAAAAGCCTGCGAGGGAATGTGGCACATCATTCAGGGCCTGGAAGAAACACACGATTAGGCTATATATATATCAGTTATATAAGCTTTTAAGATAATAAACCAATACATGCCAGGCGAATGCAAAACCTACCCTCAGTCCCTCTGGGTTTGGACTGGCTCGGCTGCCCCGAGACAGCAGAGCCAGTTGTGACTGCCAGCGAATGTGACTGTGCAGTGTTAAAGGGAACAACGAAACAGCCCGGACTTGCAATGCTCCCGGAGATGTTAAGCGCATGTGAAATTCTGGTGTGTGAGCACCGTGATGCTCATGGTGTCGTTCGTTCTGCGCAAGCAGGGCGGCGTGGTGTCGTTCGTTCTGCACAAGCAGGGCGGCATGGTTTCGTTCTCCCTGCTGTAGCAGTGCCGCCTGTCCCTCACTGGTGCCCTAGAGGACAGAGATCTTGTCGGCCTCAGATATCAGCAGGGCCTCGCTGCAGTCACACTGGTTCCGGCGCCGGCGGAACTGTATCCGGGCGTACAGAGACGGAGGGGATTCCGGGGCCACGGGGGATCGATCTCTGATGGTCAGATGGCCACGTTGGATGGGTGGGGAAGGCGGTGGTGGAGAACTGTGCAAAGGGGGAGATCATGTGGGAACAGAGGGCTGTGAGGGTACACGGGAGAGGAATGGCTCAGACAGGGAGAGGGTCTGTGAGGACGATGAAGCTGATGGCTCAGACAGGGAGAGGGTCTGTGAGGACGATGAAGCTGATGGCTCAGACAGGGAGAGGGGCTGTGTGGAGAAAGAGGCTGATGGGACAGACAGGGAGAGGGTCTGTGAGGACGATGAAGCTGGTGGCGCAGACAGGGAGAAGGCTGATCGCCCGGCCTCTGATGTTTCCTGCGCGCTGCCATGCATATCGATGCCTCCGGGCACCCCCTCGACAGCCTCTGGGCTCAGAACACCGATCACTCGCTCCTCCAGAGGGATGAGACCAGAAGCCAACATGACGCCGGCTCTTTCAGAGGAAATCTGCTCCTTCAGAAAGGTAGCAGCCTTGGCCTTAATGACGCTAGAGTAGTCGCGCCACTTGTTCCGGAGGTTGTCTCCCGTCCTCACATATCCAACCCCCACCGAATTTACGCACACCGCTATCTCCTCTCAAGCCTTCTTCTTCTCTGCATTAGTCACCGTGTTTTGGAATTTAGAGAAGAGGATCAGCTTTCGCTTTTCGACTTCATCTAAGACTCCTAACTCACGTGCCGTGAATTGTGGCTTACGGGCCACTTTTGCTGGGTCTGCAGGTGTCTGCTCACTTGGGATTAAATAATCTGAGAAGCCCACAATCAAGGTTTTTCCATTATCCCATTCCATTTCCACCTGTTTCAAATCCAATTGTATAGGCTGGGCCCAAACAGTATGAAATGATGACGCTGACATTTTTAGATCCTATTTGTAGACTATGTGATTGACAGTTGTGAGCGAGATTAAATCTTCACAAATATTCAAGAGTAGGTCTATGTGATCACTTTGGCATAATTTGTCAGACAAGTTGAATTATCACTGCAGTGATTTCCCCAACACTTTGCTTGGTCATTCCCATTCTCACATGAGAATGTTAATGTAGCAGCTAGCTAACTAGCTAGCGTAAAATGCACGTATTTAATAAAAGGGAAAACTAGAATGCTCTGTAGAATGTGAAAGCATTTCAATACAATGAGCAAATGGTATGTTGAGAGAGGCAAACACCTACACAATGTCGAAAAATGCATAATAAGCTTTAATTACAGTGTTTGAGCCAAAGTTAGTGTAGAACGCTTGCTTCGACCATCTCTGGTAGAGCCGGGTAGAGCTAACTTGTAACACTTCAGCTCATTCTTCTGATTTTAAAATGAAGTAGTTCAGTACATTCAGACTAACATTGGCATCTTCTGGGGATGGCTTCAGGCTGTTCTGTTACGGGCTGTATTAGCTCTGTGATTGGGGGCTGTGATGAGGTCGACCGTCGACCGTGCAACATGCTTTTTCCCCACCGCATGGCTTCGCAATGCACCCTCTCCCATATTTGAGAGAATTATTACCGTTTTGCACAAAGTGCATTTAGCTTTGCGGTCATCCTCTTTTGATAACCATGCTTTATATTCTTCATTTTCAAGCCAGATCTCCTGAAATGTACACTTCCCTGGCATGTTTGCTCACTACATGAACAACGGTAGTAACGTTACGCCTGCCTACCTGATCTTTGCTAAAATTGTGCATTCTATGGTACGCCAGAAAGTGTGCGTTACTTGGCAACCAGTCAGCTTCCTCCATTTACGGCGGAGGAATGATCTTAAAACTTGATTGATTTCATTAATTGAAGACAATGATAAACCATACCAGGTTAATGTGTTAACAGTTTTAGAAGTCCAATAACATATTATAGGCCTAATCTGTGTCTTATATTTGTTTTTATCACGGCGGAAGGGAGATCTAGTTCTGCTCATCCCTAACAACTCCACCAGCCAAGGTAAAAGGAGCTCGCGGCCTCACGTGGGTTATTGCAATGTTTCACCTTCAGAGCGGGAGAAGTTTTGGGTTTAACGTTAACAAAAGGAAAAACTGAGAAACAAGATGGTGCGGAGATGGACACTAACAAACTCCTCAGAAATTCCCTGACTTTTCCTGCAAAATGATCAAATTCCCTGACTTTCCCTGTCTAGAACAGCTCGTACTGAAATTCCCTGACATTCCAGAAATTCCCTGACCCGTGGGAACCATGCAAATTACTTTGTTTTACTCGCTAACTAGCGCATTTAGCAAGCTCTTTCAACATGGCTATGCTTGAATGCACTCCGGTACTCTCCTTTAATGCAGCGTTGTTTGAATGGACTTAAGCGTTGAGGTCGTATTGGTTTAGTACTCCCCAGATTTTGCCACACATCTTAAAGTATAAGTCCGAAGTAAGTTTAAGCATAGCCCCGCTGCACGAGACTTCTAACAGCAATTTATCTTGCATGAAATGAAAGAATTTCGAACAGCATAGACCTAACGCAAACGTGAACTTCCTGGGCCATGTGGTCACCCACCATGGTGTGAAGCCTGACCCCGCCAAGATCGAGGCTGTCCAGAGCTGGCCGGAGCCCACTAACATCAGCCAAGTTCATGCCTTCCTGGGACTAGCTGGCTACTATAGGTGTTTCATGGCTGGCTTTGCCAAGGTAGCACCCCCTCAACTCGCTGCTGACTGGTGTCCCTGTAGTGAAAAAGACTGGAATTCGTCCCATCCAGTGGACCCCAGATTGCCAGGACTCCTTCCAAAAGCTAAAGGCTGCACTGACACAGGCCCCGGTGCTGGCATATGCCGACTTCACACTCCCGTTCTGCCTTAACACAAATGCCAGAAAACTTAGGTCTTGGCACAGGTGCAGGGCAGAATAGAGCGCATTGTGTCATATGCCAGATGGAATTTGCATCCCATGGAACACGATTGCCATTTAACTCATTCAAATTGGAATTATTAGCTTTGAAGTGGACAATTACCGAAATATTCAAAACCTACCTGATGGGTTAGAAGTGCCTGGTGTTCACGAACAACAACCTAGTGGCACACATCCAAATTGCTCAGGTCAGGGCCACGGATCAACGGTGGGTTTGTCAACTAGCGGTGTATGACTGACTTTAAAAGCATTCATTGACGATGCTCCAGTTAAGCCGTTCTTGAAATGCATCAAGAATCACAATAATTACTTGTGAGAGATACACCATCAGGGGGAAATATGAAGGAAGGTTTGTACTTGGCGCTGAAGAGTTAGATGCCATTGCTCGGATTGAGGAAGATTTTACGGACTTTGTATACAAGGAACATCAGGTTAAGGTGTCCCCTCAGGCAGTGGCAGGTATTGAATGTATCCGTCCATTTGCAACATCAATGCTCAAGTGAAAAAGGCCAGACAGCGCATGTATTTCTTGAGACTACTGAGCAAGTTTAAGGTTACCCCTGTAATATTAAGAACTTTTTACAAGGGGGCCATAGAGATTGTGCTAACACAGTGCATATCAGTCTGGTATGGTAGTTGTACTGTCCAGGAGCGGAAATCACTGCAGAGAGTGGTATGTTTGGCTGAGCGCATTTCTAAGTCATCTCTTCCCTGCATGCAAGACATCTACACCAGGAGATGCTGAAACAGAGCCATCAAGATCATCTCTGATCCCACCCATCCCAGTAACTGCCTGTTCAGTTTACTACAATCAGGCAGGAGATTCTGTAGGTTGATCATGGACGTCACTAGGATCCAGAGTCAAGGGGGGCTTAGCCCCAGAGGGGTAATATGTTGATGCGCGCGCAAAACGCGCGCCGAAAATTTTTAATAAATAAATTATATTATACAGTGTATATGTGTATATTGGCAACTATTTATTACTTGAAGGACATTTATCAGAATATATCATTTCTTAGGCTATTTTTATTAACAACATTAGTCTAAATCAATTCATCAGACTGGTTTGTGAAGACAGATGTCTCCATCAATATCTCCATCAATGACTGTGGTGTACATGAACTAGGCACTGAGCAAGATACAACAAAGGTAACAGCTTAGTTCAAATCCTAGGGAAATTTGATGATGCATTCAAACATGAAAGTTTCTCAAACATTTATTCTGCAAAATGAGCATACAATAGCTACTAAAATATATGCTAGGCTATAGCAAATAAATATGTCCATCAATGCATGTAGGACAAACTAATCTGGCATAGACTACAGGGTAATTTATATTTCACAGTTCAGTCTTTTGGAGAATATGTTGCCTAGAAATTTGCTGGATCAGACTATAGCCTACCAAACTTCAGATAAGACTATTTTTCCTGCTCAATTTGAAGCATAGCTCGTCATCAGCTACAACAAGAAAAAAAATGCTCTCAGTGGATGCAGGCAGAGCTGGAGAATTTACTGAGAAATTTCACATGTACTTAAAGTGGACTTTCTCGTGGACCGTTTATCATAGCAATTAGTGACTAGTACCATTGGAAAGCTTGGAGCTTACTGAGATCGCGTTTTTGACGTTAACTCCGCGAGTAATATAACCGCTAAGAATGGATGTAATTTACAGACAATGAAAATAATCTGCCCATCGTTAGGGGGGCTTGGGGGAAATTTAGGGAGGCTTGAGCCCCCCAAAATGGACCTAACGACGTCCATGAGGTTGATGTCAAAAACTGAACGCCTTAGAAGGAGTTTCTTCCGTCAGTCCATTAGACTCCTTAACATGGATATGCCTGCATTTCTAAGGGTCCCAAAATGAAACTGCATTTGTAAATATACAATTTAATTGTTGTTGTTTTTTTGTTTTTTTTTTAATAATCATTAATCTAAATCAGGGCTATTCAATTAGTTTTCCAAGGGGGCCACATTTAGAATCAAAGAACTTGAGCGGGGCCGCAAAATTTTCGCGGTCACTATTTTCAAATAATCAAATCGCAACACATTGATTAAAAATGCATATTTGCTTTGTTTCAACAATAACTTTACATGTTAACAATAGCTACAAAGTATACATTTACATTTTTTAAATTACATAACAGAACAGAATATTTTAATACCATAACTTTGTTTTTAAAGTGAATTATTCATCCCTAAATGTCCTATTACAGAACTTATTTTGCACTCCAACAGGTAGGATAAAAGAAAACTTTAAAATAACACGTAAACACGCAAGAACTCTAATATAAACAGTTGTCATAAGAGGAAATGCTGCATCAATAGACCAAACCGGCTTAAAAAATAAATAAAAAGGCTGCGCAACAGCGCCAAAATCATCTGGTGGCCAAAAAATTACACGTACTTGCTTAGAATCGCCATAGAGTGAACAGTGGAAAATACCTTAAAAAAATATTTCCTAATGTGTTAATGCCACTTAAATTGACGTAGTTTGGGGTCATATTATCTATTTATTAATATAAGGTACATATTAAGCTTTGGAGACTGATAACAATATTTAAGTTTTAAAGGTGATGAATCACGTCGGCCGCATCTGGGCCGTGTCCGGGCCGCATCTGGGCCGCGGGCCGCCAATTGAATAGCCCTGATGTAAATAGTAAGCCATCAGTAATTATTATTATTGTTAAGACTCCCTGTCATTTATCTTGTTTGGCTCCATCTGGTGGCGGAGATAGTTTCCCAATTTCGGCAGGGCTAGCCTGCCACACCCGGCCACACCCACGCCCCTGCCGGGGAACCCTGTGCTAGGTAGGCTATAAGTTTGTAGCCTGCTCAGGGTCCACCCCTTTTGATGCTGCATTTCCACAATATCAAGTTACCGTGTGCGTCTTCTTGTTAACGTAAGTTTGATGTCTGATTTTGTTTCCTTATGTTTCTTTGTTTTAAGTCAATGTCATTATGCTAATTTAAGTCACTGATCTTCCGTTTCCTTTCCAAATCCTTTGTTTGATAAGTTTACCTGTGTGCCATGTGGCAAAATGTTTGGTATGTGCGTATTGACTGATATGTTAATGATATGGAGCTGATATGCACTGACGCATTATGTATTTGATGTTACTTGATTTGGATACTTAAGTATTTACTTAATTAATGCTGTTAGTGATATGTTTATTTGGAAGTTGTTTGATTCCTTTATTGTTTATTGCTTATTGTTTATTGTTTAATGACATCATTCTTTCTTTTTGTTCTTTCTTTTCCCAGCACACACACATAAACATACATAAACATACAACTGAACACATGTCTAAATAACCTTGGAACAATGCATTAATAAAAAGCCAACAGCAGTAAAAGCCTCCATCGTCGTCCTGGTGTCCTCCGTATCCAGTCTTCTAACAGAGACTCTGTCTGCACACCACACACTCCCTACCACCCTCCACGCACCCAGCCTACAGTTTCTTCAGTGGTCCTTCGAGCCGGAGACCTGAGGGAGTGATACCACGGCAGACAGAGGTATGGAGCCACCAGAGGGAGAAGAGGCGAAGGAGCAGGCTCACTCAGTGAGGTCTGCACCTACATCAAAGGCATCTTCCAGACCTGTGCGAGAGAGGCGCCAACCAGACCGCTATGGATTCTCTGCTGTAGATGAACGGACTACCAGTGTGCCCACTCTTAACACCCAACCATCTGAGATGCCACCTCCTTCAGCAGCTCCTGTCATCCAAACATCCGAGGTGCCCCCGCCTGCAGGAGCTTCTGCTCCACAGCCCGAACACCTGGAACTGCATCAAGAAGAAGAGGAGGGAGAGGAGTCTGCTAAAGAAGAACAAAGACCGGTTGAGCCAGCAGAAGAGGTCACTCATGATTATGGCCAGTCTGGCTTACCTTCCACGCATCCGCAAGCACCTGCACAACCTCGTCAACCTGCAGGAGGCACAGTGGGACCCACCATGACCAGAGGTGAGGGCCACGTACCAAAACCAAGGACCATCCCTTCCTCTTATACCTACACCTCTCCTGCAGCTTTCCAAGAGGAAACTTGGAGAGCTGCAGGAGATCCAGAGACAGATACAAGAAGAACAAGACGTTGATGAACGAGCTAAAGTGTTAGACTGGCAAGCACAAGTGGCTATGAAGGAGCGGGAGAAGTTAACTCGGACACTTACCATGCAAAGACGGCTGCGCAAGGTACAGAGGGAGTTAGAGGAGGCGAGGCTGGTAACTTCCTTTGCCGAGGAGACCGAGGCAACCGTTAGCCGTGCACCGGCAAGGCCTGTTCCAGTCGAGGCCGTTCAACCTCCACATGGGTTGGCCCCATTGACCATGAGTTCAAGGCTGCAAGATCCCACAGGGTCAGTTGAGTTGTTTCCAGAACATCCTGAAGCGGCTCTAAGGGAGGTGGCGCAGTCCATTGCACCCCCGGCAGAACCAATCTCCGTTCCAGGTCTGGTGAGTCAGTCGAGAGCTGGCCTCACCAGTCAAGTCTTACCTCCAGTTGTCAGTCAGCCAACCGTCTCTGCATCTGTGCCTCTGCCTTCAGAGTCAACTACCCTCCACGCACCCAGCCTACAGTTTCTTCAATTATTATTATTTTATTTCATTATTTATTTACTTTAACAACACAGTCTCTGGAGTCTACCAGATCTACATTTCACTGCAAATTGTGTACCATGAATATGCATGTGACAAATAAAACTTGAACTTGACCGAAAGGTCAACACGGGCGACGGAAGTAATTGACTTTGAATGGAGACGGGCAATTTCCACGACGAAGTGGCAGGTGACTTGGGTGACGAAACCTGGGCGATAAAATCAAGTTCAACTTTGGTTAACTTTATGTGATAAGCTATGATGCGGTAGGGAGACTACCAATCAGAATGTAGATCTACTGGTGAGATGCCTGTTGAGAAGCAGAATCGAACGTTTGAATGCTAATGTCATGGGCAAATTTGCAGTTTTGGTTGCTGTGCTCAATCGATGTTTCTTGGGAGTCTTCGGCGACTCATTTTACGCAATTTATCGCATGCGGTCTGAACGTACAGTTAGATTATATGCACTTGGGGTGGTGCGGAAAATGCTGAACTTTCAAAGGAACAGGATATCTAATCTTATTACACGGCTCTTTATAATGCTGTAGAATGCTCCATTCACTTCAATGGGACTCTCCAACGTTCTACCGGTCTGATAATTTTTAATAACGGACCGTTGCTAAGTATAACAGACCGCTGTCAAGGACAGTGAACTTTTCTCCTCTGATTCATGTTTTTCATATCACTCCGCAAGTAGACCCGTCACTCAAACGTCAAACAAATATTCGTTGCTAAGCAATCAGTCACCTGATCTGGGCCTACAGCTGTTCTGCAAAACATCCTGCGATAATGGATTTTGATATAAATTTAAACATTTTTGGGGAGTACAAGACCTTCGATGCATGGGCAAAGGTTGATCTGTGGTCAACAACAAAGAAAAGGAAAAGGGGACAAGAAAACAGTGTCAAAGAAAGAGCAACTAAGAGACACAAAGAACTGCATGAGAGTGACATAGACAAAATTGAAGAGGACAGACATGAAGTTAACACCAAACGAAGCACGGTATGGGCCATGTTAACACCAAACGAAGCACGGTATGGGCCATGTCTGTGTTCACCGATTGGTTATGGGAGAAGAAGAAATCACGTTTTAACCGCTTGGTGTTATGGCATGGGCTCATTCACACACCGTAACATAATAAGGGCCAAGACAATGGACGTACTAAATAAATATGATTTATTGGATAAGAAATATAATCAAAAACCAGGTTCCAAAACCAATGTTAAACTAAGTGTCAAGAGGATGCTTAATGCGGTGTGGTGCATGTATGGATGTGGTGAGTGTGTAGTAGGTCAGTATAAGAATGTTAGGTGTAAAGAAAGATCAAAGTTAATATGAGTGAGATGATAAAGACAAAGAGAAAGTGCCGGTGTGAGAAGTAAGTCAAAAGTGCCTGCATGAAAGAAAAGAGTGCCTAACTGAAACAGCGAGAGAAAACCTTTTATAACCCAACCCCCTGAGTGCAGGTGAAAATATGGAGCAATTAAGCCATTTAGACCACTGCCTGTGCACTGACGGTGCCAGACCCATAGGGATCATAGTTTATCACTCAGGTGGGCGGCACACTTGGAAACAGCAGATGAGCTTAACAACCTGTTACGTGCTTTTTATCCGTCGGTCCAAAACGCAAATGGATCAACCTATTCGATCGCAAGTTACCAGGCACTAAGGGCAGGAATAGCACAACATTTCTCCAAATATGACCTAATGAAAAGTACTTAATTCAAAGCAAGCAACGTGTTCCAAGTCCGTTATTAAAAATCTGCGCAAAAAGGGAAAAGACGTCAGCCAACATCAACCCCCGATTTCTGCTAAAGACCTGCAGCTCATCAAGAAATCATTGTCTCCAAACACTGCTTATGGATTGGTGAGGAAAGTATGTGTAACGTATGTAGTGCCTACACCTTTAAAGGTGCCTACACATGAACACCTTCAAAAAGCTTGTGACGCGCGTTGGGCAACGATTTCGCTATGAAGAAGCGTCAAAAGCTGCCGCTTGGGTCTCGGCGTCAGCGTTTTTAACGCGACGCTCAAAGTTCAACATGGTTGAACTTCGACCCTTTTGACGCTGACCTTTCAGCGTTGAAGTAGTGTTTTTAGCATAAATAAACTAGCAGGCTATCTCATCTATGTTACAGCTCTCCTAGCCTCTGGTATATGCAGAAATGCAGAATTAACATTTTGGATCAAGCATCGCGTCAAGGACAAGCTGAGCTTTTCAACGGTGGTCATGTGAAGGCCCCTTGACGGATCATTCAGACGGGGCGGCAGGCCGGCAGCAACGCTCGGCGTTAACGCTCACATCAGCCAGTCACAAGCGTGAATCTTTTGACGCTGTGTTTTGATAGGACAACGCTGGCTACAGAGCGTTGAAACTTTTGCCGGATGACGTGCCAGCGGCAGCCAGTGTTGTCCTGTAACTATTGTAAAATCTCACACTTCTAATGGGGAGTTACTGTAATGATCCAAACCACAGCCAGATGTAATAAAAATATATTTAAATACTTTATTTAATAGTCCATTAGTTTCTAAAAAAGAGACTCAGTCCATAGGAAGCACCACAGTTCCAAAGTTACTCCAGAGGAGAAGAATCCGCAGGGGGAGAGAGGCAGAGGCAGCGAGTTGGTTCCTCTTCAGGGGAGGAGGAGGAGGGGCGACGAGAGGCGAGGCGAATGGCACCCGGATCCGCGGCCTTCCAGAGCCCCGGTGGAAACAGGATCAGCCACTAAGCAGGAGGAGACAGAGAGAGAGAGAGAAACGCTAATAGCAGTTCGTGGGTGTTTGAGGTGTAACATTCAGTTCAGACAAATGTGTGTTCTGATGTTCTCCTGGCAATCAGTGGAATGAGTGAGAACGCCACATACAAACACACGCACACGAGCAACCACACACACACGCTTAGTGAACACACAGCAAGCCAATGTTTGTGATGCAAAGAAGGGGCTATAAGCCGGCACAGCAAGCAATAAGATGCCTATCGGAGTTCGTTCGGATACGCAGTTCATCAACTCTAAATGTCCACAATAGTCCAATATAGATCATCAACTCGAAATGTCCATAGTAGTCCACGTTAACTCATCAACTCTAAATGTCCACAGCAGCCTAGTCCACGGCAGCATAGGCTAACGTTAGTAACAGCAGTTCCTCTCCACAACGGCACAAGTCTCATGCAAGATACGGAAAAGGCAACTTAACTTGGCAGAGGGCGACCATAAGCCGCACCCCCACGATGTTTCAACAGGCAGTCTCGTCGTCTGACCCACTCGGCCACCTCGGAACCGCTGGGCTGGCTCGCAGTCGGTCTGTGTCCACACTAGCCTCCGGTCACCGGCACGCTCTGTAGTAACTCAGACAGTTCCCCAACTCTCGCCACACACAACCTTCTCTGTCGCTCTCCAACACAAAACTAAAGACCCCACTCACTTAACTTAATCCCCTGCACCTGTGTTCCCACTGCGCTCATCTCCCCATTCATGATTGAACTCCCTTACCGGTGACAGGCAATCAGGAGACACGCCCACCACCAAAGCCCAAACCCTACCGTAACACCCGTGACATTTCTCCCCCAGACTGAACTGGTTCTTGTCCCCAAGAACAGCTTTACTATATCACCATAGATGAATTCAATCAGGAGACACACCAACCACCAAAGTGATGACCCGTGACATTTCCCCCCCCAGACTGACATGGTTCTTGCCCCCAAGAACTGCATTACTGTATAACCACACCTCAGTGCCCATACCTCTCTGGAGGATTTCCCAAATTAGGCCTTTCGGAGCGGCGGGGTTCATATTGAGGGTCATCTGCATCCTCTAAGGGGGCATTGGCTACCATAGGCAGGGTCAGCCCCCAGGCAGGTGCTTGCACAGGTGCATCGGTCTCCCCCTGCTGGTCAGGTACTGACGTGGGGTAGAGCAAGCAGGGGCGAAGTTGGTTGCGGTGAAGTACACGGACTGGACCGTCTGTACCCTCAGGCCTGAGTCTGTAGACAGGATGGTTGGGCCGTTCTTGTCCAATCACCACGTATGGGCGATCCTCCCATCTGTCCCGCAGTTTCCCCTTACCTTTTCTTCTATTTAAGACCAACACCCGTTCACCAGCCACAAAAGGCACATCTTTAGCCGTCACATCATACAGCTTCTTGTTTTTCTCAGCTGCCTTCTTCATGTTTTCACCTGCCTTGACATAGGCATAGACCAGATGTTCATGATGCCGAGTCACCCAGTCAGTCGCACTTCCTTGTTTGGTTGCACCCGCTGTCCCCATCACTAATTCAATGGGAAGTCTAACATGTCTACCAAACATTAAATATGTTGGTGCATATCCAGTGGAACTGTGAATACTATTATTATATGCTTGGATCAAAGCAGGCAGATATTCCACCCACCTTGTCTGAGTCTGATTGAGTCTTTCACACCCCCCATTCCCCTGTGGATGGTAGGGGGTGGTGCGAGTCTTTTGAGCTCCATAAAGTCGACACAGTTCATAAATCAAGTCTGACTCGAAATTTGCACCTTGATCTGAATGTATTTTTTCAGGGCAGCCAAATGGTTGTATAACGTGGTTCCAGAGAACCCGGGCTGTTGTGACAGCAGTCTGGTCACTTGTAGGGACGGCCCAGGCATATTTTGTGAATAAGTCAGTCATCACCAATATGTTTTGGAACCGGTCAGTGGGTCTACCTAATGTAAGAAAGTCTATTGCCAAAGTCTCCAATGGCGTACTGGGTAGCATGGGGACTAGAGGGGCTTTACCGTCAGGCTTTGACTTTCGCAGCACACAACGGGGGCAAGTCTGTATCCAGCCTCTCACACTGGACTCCATCCTTCCCCAATAAAAGTTCTTCCGCAGCAGGTACAAGGTCCTTTCCCACCCTTGATGGCCCGTATGTTGGTGAAACGCCTCCCAAAGTGACTGAGTGTGAGCTGTGGGAACAACGATCTGTGTATACAATTCATTAGTTTGAGAGTCTTGGACCTGCCTACAAATGACCCCTTCCCGCAACTTTAGTCTGTCCCATTGACTAAACAGACGCTGGGTGTCCCCAGGTTGCCCCTTTCGTTCCGCTGCTTTTGGCAACCTGCCTACCTCTAGGGCCTGGCCAATCACTTGTAGAGCCGGATCTTGCTCTTGAAATGTTCTCCAACGCACTGGATCCCACCCCCATCCCTCTGGGTAACAGTCTTTTCCCATGTGCACCCCTACCGCACTGACCAATAACTCTTGTTCAAAAGACGAATCAGGTGGATGTTCTGCACGGGTAGTTTGAAATCGGGACAACACATCCGCATTGACATGGTCTTTTCCTGGGCGGTGTTTGATGGTATAATCAAAACTGGCTAGCTGTGCCACCCAGCGTTGTTCAACAGATCCTAGCCTAGCTGTATGTAAGTGTACCAGTGGGCTGTTGTCGGTCACAACCATAATTTTTGCTCCCCAGACATAATCTTTGAATTTTTCCACTAAAGCCCATTTCAATGCGAGTAGCTCCAGTTTAAAAGAGCTATAGTTGGAATCATTTCGTTCCGCAGGGTGGAGACTTCTACTTGCATATGCGATTACACGCTCAACGCCATCTTGCTGCTGTGCTAGCACCGCCCCCAACCCACAATTGCTAGCGTCAGTATACAAAATGAAGGGTAGGTCAAAGTTCGCATAGGCTAATACAGGAGCTTCCAGAAGCCGCCGTTTTAACAGTTGGAAAGCTGACTCACAGGGTGGTGTCCAATTTACAGATGGTGATGAACGGCCCCGACACCGCCCCGTGCCTACTAACAGTTCATTTAGCGGCTTCGCGATTTTCGAAAATCCTTGTATAAAACGTCTATAGTAGCCTACAAAGCCTAAAAAGGCTCGAACTTGCCGCACTGTGGTAGGTGGTTCCCACCTTTTTACAGCCGCCAGTTTTTCTGGGTCGGGTGCTACGCCTTCATGACTCACTAGATGGCCCAAAAATTTTACTTGGGTCCGGAAAAGGTGGCATTTTTCTGGATGGAGCTTTAAACCATAATGCGCCATGGCCTGAAACACTCTCTCCAGGTCGTGTAGGTGGGTGTTAAAGTCTTTAGAATACAGAATGATGTCATCAAGGTACACTAATGCCGATTCTGTAAGCTGGTTACCTAAACACCTTTGCATTAACCTTTGAAAAGTGGCGGGCCCGTTAGTTAACCCAAATGGCATTCGTTCGAATTCAAAAAGTCCAAAAGGTGTTGTGAAGGCGGTCTTTTCACGGTCTGCTTCGTCAACTTCGACCTGCCAGTAACCACTGGCCAAGTCTAACGTTGAGTACCATTCGGCTGCGCTCAAGCTAGTCAATGAGTCCTCTATGCGGGGTAAAGGGAAAGCGTCTCTGTGTGTAACTCTATTTAGTTTCCTATAATCGACACAAAAACGCCATGCTCCGCATTTCTTTTGGACTAGAACAATCGGGGCGGCCCATGGGCTACAACTTTCTCTAATCACCCCACCCTCCAACATGCCTTGAAGCAGGGAACGGATCTCTTTATACAAGGTGGGGGGTACTGGCCTATACCTCTCACGGATAGGGGCAGCATTCCCTGTTGAAATTTGATGTTTAACTGCAGCTGTTCTGCCATAATCCTCAGAATGTTGTGCGAAGACATGTTGCCATTTTGATAACAGCTGCTGAAGTTGTTGTTGTTGTGCTGAATCCAACCCTTCCCCCTGAAGGCCAGCTATATTGGGCGCCACCCCTCCCCCATCAGGTGACTCCTCCCCCAACTCTACAACCTGCACCTCTACTACATCCGGACTAATCAAGTTCAGTGCAATGTCCCGTCCGTCCCGCACATCTTCAGAGTCAACAACAGAAATAATGGCCAGTCTTTGTAACTTACTTAACGTCACTGGGTGTGGTTGGACATTGCGTACTCTTATTGGGACCCTCCCCCTACGCACAGTTGCCAATGACCTAGCCACTCCCACTGTCCCCATTTCAGCTAAGGGTTCCACCATTACTGCACAGTCTTGTATGAATGAGTCATTTACTTTTGCCCACAATAGAGCTTCGGCCTGTGCTGGAATGGTAATGCCATGACTATATGCTAGACGAGCTGTGCGGGGTTTAGCCCGCTGGGTGGAAGTTGCACGAATGCGACAGCAGTCTGCAAAAGCTGCATCCCACTCTTTACCCAAAGAGTGGTGTGGAGAAGTAGAAGATGTGGTGGGCTGGTTAAACAATTCTTGCCAACATGCCCCTATTACATTCATTCCTAAAATTGCGCCATTTACCCCCAAACAGTCGTCTTGCACAATCACAACACCTCTAGAGGGCACATTGGTCTTCCCAATTTGAAAATCCACTGTCACATAACCGATGTAGGGTATTTGAAGACCATTAGCAGCACGTAGGCTTAGCCATGGCAAATCAGTCTTGCATTGTTTTTTTTCATTTTCAAATAACTTGGAGCAAAGAGTCTCACTAAACAGTGTCACCTGAGAGCCAGTGTCCAAAAGGCACTGGATCTCTTTTCCCTCCACCCCCACAGTCACTACCGGACAAGTTCCAGCTACCATTGCTTTGTTAAAATTCATACCAGGGTCCTTTGGCGTTGGCCCAGTCACTTGACCCACAGTGACTGGAATCTCTAAAAACCCTGCTGGTTCTCCTTGGGTGAGCAATTTCTACTGATATGTCCGGATTCTCCACAACGATTACATATTGGCCTCCCTTGAGGATCCCATTTATACCAAGGTTGAGGTGGAGGAGTCTGAGTGCGAGTGTGTGGCCTGGATGTGGCTCGCCATGTGCTGTCAGAATATGATCGTTCACGAGGTGGGCCTCGTAACAATGGGGGACGTTCACTTCTAATCTCATCCAATAATGTTTTTGTCATTTCAGTCATTTGTTCTTTAACCTCTTTTAGTATCTCAGCTTTAAAAGCTTGTTTCCAGTCACTAGCGGTAGCATGGTCAGGGGGCCTACTCACCGCAAGACATGCAGACGTTGGCCATGCTTCACTCTGCTCCTCCTCTAAAGCCAAGGCCTCCTTCCAGACAGCCTCAAAAGACAGATCCTCACATCTCCTCACTTGTTGTCGCAGTTCACGCCGAATGTGGTCGTCCTTCAACCCCATGATGAACTGGTCTCGCAGTAGGACGTCCTCGTTCCTCAGGCCACTTACATCTTTCTCCTTCAATCTTGAAAACAATTCCCTAAGGCGAAGTGAAAAAGATTTAAGAGACTGTCCCATTTCTTGTCTGCAATTGAAAAATTTGGTTCGTAAAGCTGCAGCAGACACAGTACAACCATACAATTCTGAGAGCACTTTGAAAATCTTATTGACAGTATTTCGATCTGTTGCATTAAGTGTCAAAATTTCTCGTCGAGCGTCGCCCTCTAGGTTACTCAGCACTAAATGTGCTTTCTGTTGTTCAGTTAACGGTTGCAAGTTTAATACAGTATCCATTTGTTGTTTCCATTCTCTAAACTTGAGTTCAGATCCAGCACCACTAAATTTCTGCCCCCATGGAGCTCCAAGAAACAATGGCATCATCATAACCTGCTGCCCACCCCCTTGAGCCTCATCCCCTGGCATGTTGGATCACCACAGCACTCAACCCAAAAGAAATCCTGCCGACTACGCCACTTGTAACTATTGTAAAATCTCACACTTCTAATGGGGAGTTACTGTAATGATCCAAACCACAGCCAGATGTAATAAAAATATATTTAAATACTTTATTTAATAGTCCATTAGTTTCTAAAAAAAGAGACTCAGTCCATAGGAAGCACCACAGTTCCAAAGTTACTCCAGAGGAGAAGAATCCGCAGGGGGAGAGAGGCAGAGGCAGCGAGTTGGTTCCTCTTCAGGGGAGGAGGAGGAGGGGCGACGAGAGGCGAGGCGAATGGCACCCGGATCCGCGGCCTTCCAGAGCCCCGGTGGAAACAGGATCAGCCACTAAGCAGGAGGAGACAGAGAGAGAGAGAGAAACGCTAATAGCAGTTCGTGGGTGTTTGAGGTGTAACATTCAGTTCAGACAAATGTGTGTTCCGATGTTCTCCTGGCAATCAGTGGAATGAGTGAGAACGCCACATACAAACACACGCACACGAGCAACCACACACACACGCTTAGTGAACACACAGCAAGCCAATGTTTGTGATGCAAAGAAGGGGCTATAAGCCGGCACAGCAAGCAATAAGATGCCTATCGGAGTTCGTTCGGATACGCAGTTCATCAACTCTAAATGTCCAAACTAGTCCAATATAGATCATCAACTCGAAATGTCCATAGTAGTCCACGTTAACTCATCAACTCTAAATGTCCACAGCAGCCTAGTCCACGGCAGCATAGGCTAACGTTAGTAACAGCAGTTCCTCTCCACAACGGCACAAGTCTCATGCAAGATACGGAAAAGGCAACTTAACTTGGCAGAGGGCGACCATAAGCCGCACCCCCACGATGTTTCAACAGGCAGTCTCGTCGTCTGACCCACTCGGCCACCTCGGAACCGCTGGGCTGGCTCGCAGTCGGTCTGTGTCCACACTAGCCTCCGGTCACCGGCACGCTCTGTAGTAACTCAGACAGTTCCCCAACTCTCGCCACACACAACCTTCTCTGTCGCTCTCCAACACAAAACTAAAGACCCCACTCACTTAACTTAATCCCCTGCACCTGTGTTCCCGCTGCGCTCATCTCCCCATTCATGATTGAACTCCCTTACCGGTGACAGGCAATCAGGAGACACGCCCACCACCAAAGCCCAAACCCTACCGTAACACCCGTGACAGTCCTATCAAAACACAGCGTCAAAAGATTCACGGTTGTGACTGGCTGATGTGAGCGTTAACGCTGAGCGTTGCCGCCGGCCTGCCGCCCCGTCTGAATGGTCCGTAAGGAAGGCACCTGTGGGTAGATACACCTGCCGTGAGTTGCGGTAATTGGGGGAACTATTTGGGCTGCTTCCTTAAAAGTGTTGTTGCAGTCACGACAGGAGTTAGCAGGAGAGGCTGGTTGCGTTGCCAGTGAGTGTCTGGTTTTCTGGCTCAACTCGTTGAGGTGGACTTCCGTGTAGTTTGTGAATAGACGGAAAGGTAAGTAACTTTTGGTGTTGCCGATTTTGTTGTGTGTGTACTTGTGTGCTCTGGTGTGTTGCTCATTCAGTGCTCTTTCTTTGGGGGTGTAGTTATCGCTCTGACTAGCGTCTTGACTGTGTGTGATTTTGCTGTGTAAAGGATTCGTTCCCCTCTACTACTTCACCATCGCTTCACCAGGTTTGTTTACTTTTCTCTGTAACTCCTGTTAGCATGCTAATGCCACTCCACTATAGCTGTAAAGCCATTCTTCGTGTTGATAGACTCCTGTTTGCTGTGCCGGCTGTGTGCGTCAGCTGCCGGGCCTGTTATACATCCGTAGCCACTCGTCTAGCTTTTGGAACAACGGTGCGTTGCTCCCTGGTTCGCTCCGCTGCGGTATGTAGCCCTCCAACTAACCATAAAGCCATTAATATTGCCACAGTAGCTTGGTTAATAATCTCTGTATTTCAGCAGGTTGCATGGTGTGGGTCGATCTGGGTGGCCTTCCAATTTGCTGCTGCTGTTTTGCCTTTACTTATTTTATGCTCCATGTTTTGTTTGCTGTGTGTGTGAGTGTCTGTTGTGTGCGTGCGACTGTGTAGGCTAATGTGGTGTGTGAGAATGTATGTAAGTTAACGTTGTGTGTGTGTGTACGAGTGTATAAGCTAACGTTGTGTGTGACTGAGTAATGTTGTGAGTGTGTGTGTGTGTGTGTGTGTGTCCGATTGTAACGTTATGTGTGAGTGACTTGCTTACTTGTTGCTTGCTTCTGTGTTGTATATGTGTCTATTTGTCTTTTGTTTGATTTGTGTTCTTTGATTTATGTGGGCAAAAGTTTTTTTTAAAAGTTACAGCTTAACTAACCGCTATCTCCGGGTCAAGATGGCGCCGTTTATGCCGATTTTGACGTATTTTGGCAATCCCTTTTAACAGCTTAAGTCTGTCTGGCCTATTTCTTTTTATTTCTTTGTGTCTTTGTCGGTTTTTAGCTTTGGTTGCTTTATCTGTAGCCATCCTCTGCTTGTTGCTTGCTATGTGAAATTGATTTGTTGTGTGAACCGGTGTCATAGGCCTGGTTCTAGGTCTCAAGACTATTGCTTTGTGTCTGTCCACATCTGTGTTTTGTGTTCTGTTTGTGTCATTAGAGGTTGGGGTGTCTCGCAGGAGGCTCAGCACCTGGTGGCGGTGGGTGTCTTCCTGTAGTGTGTGTGTGTGCGTGTGTCCCACTGTGTGTGTGATTTTTCATTATATTTTGCACCTGTGTGGGTTGCGGTGGTGTGCTGTCCACGTGTGCCCTGACCCCTCCCCCCTGCAGTACGGTGAACCTCACTGCGGTAAGCCCCTCCCCTCAATTTTATTGCATTTTCTTAATAAATATATATTAATCCTTTTTGACAGTTCTCGGTCCACAGGTCTCATTTCTGATCGTTCCCGCCCTATGCTTTCTGCCCTATACTAAAATTCAATAAAGCTTGCTTTCTATTGGAATTTTGTCTCTGTCTCCTATGTGCTCGAACCTGCCAGCCTTTGACTGGCGCTTACAAATATATTCCCTAGGTGACCACTAGGGTGGCATAGTCTGCTACATTTTTTGGTTTTGCCACATATGGTTCAATGTCCAGCTGCATCTAGCCAGGCGAGGACCGGGACTTGAGCAGGGACTCCTTTATCATCAAGGAGGATGAAAATGGAAAAGAATACATTTCCCTCGCGTACAACACGGAAACCAAAAACCACAAAGATGCCAGAGACCCTTGCAGAGAAAACTATCGAACTGCCCTGTCGCTAGTTTTGAAAAATATCTCTCCCTCTGCCCCCCTGACACTGAAAACTTCTATCTGCATCCTCAGAAAAGATCAACAGCTTTTGAACGGCCAGGATGTGTGGTATTCCTGTGAGCCCATCGGTCATAATTTTCTAGCCCAAATATGCGAAGCATCAGGTGTATCTACGTATACCAACCACAGTCTACGCAGCACAGCTGTCCAACTCCTGTCGCAAGCTGGTCTAAAGAGTAGGGAAATAATGTCGGTGACTGGGCACAGATGCGAGTCTAGTTTGAGGAGCTACTCGACTCCATCCCTGACAGACAGGGAGAAGTGGAACAAAGTGTCCTCTGACCCCAACAACAGCAGCATAGCAGGTGAGCATAGCCTAGCCTATAGGCCTATCCTACTAGTCTGACAGCAGTTCTGTTATTTCCAGGCTAACAAAGTTATTTATTATTATTATTATAGCTGGGTCATCGGCAACGCCAAGCTAGACAGAAAAAGGCAACGAAAACAGCAGTGACGGAAATATCAACATTAACATACCCAAAGAAGTCCAGTTCACCCTGTCAAACTTCACAATTAATGGCAACGTCCAGTTCAACGTGAGCTACAATAAATAGGCTGAGTGATCTATAGAATGTGCGATCTATCATCTTGTTGGGAACTACTTTTCACGGAAAACAATATCTAATATGTTAATCATTAAGACAACTATGAAATGAATTATAAAAATGTGTTTTTATTATTATTATTATTATCCTAAATAGCCTCCGCTTTGCGTCGGGATGTGATGCATTGCTCAGTCGGGAGATATTCCAGGATAACAACCAGCTCACAGAACGTTACCCCTTACATACCACCTCCCTAAATGGGACGCTGCCATCCGAGTTTGCCAGGCAGCCTAGGACTTTGATGGAGCTACAGAATTGGAAGGCTACAGAATTGTGCCAATTCCTCCTCTACACAGGACCTGTGCTGCTCAGAAAAGTTGTCTCTCCTGAAGTCTACAGACACTTGCTTGCACTCACAGTCGTCATGACCATCCTGTTGCACTCAGACGATGAGTTTTGTCATCACTACCTAGGCTATGCTCGAGATCTATCCAAGTAATTTATCAAGAGCTGTGAGGTCAGACAATCAAGGAAACCCCATCGCTCAGGTGGCCAAATGACAAATTGAGTTAGAAATGGCAAATTGCAAGCCTGTTCTCAAAGCGAATTTCAGGAGAGTTTCTACCACAGAAAGGGATGGTTGTTTCATTCTTGAAAGAGGAGACTTTATATTTGTGAAGGAAATATGTGCTGATGGCTCCTTGGTTTGTGAAGTTGTGTGCCACTCACAGTTTCTTTGATTGTCCATGTGATTCCAAGCTCTTCAACATTGTGCTAAATCAAATCAAAACACAGGTTGATATACAGAGAGCAATTGCACCGCAAAGTCATCTGCTTGCCAACCAACCCTGGTACAGCCAGCCCAGAAGACATACTCTTCCCTTTGCTACATGTGATGGAACATTAAACTAATGATGATGGATTTTGCCAAGCAACAAAAAAATGCTAGATAGTATATAAGTATATACTCTTAACTCCTACAAACTGTAGATTCTTCTCAAGTATTTTCTACCAAAATAAGTCTTTATTAGATCTTGTGATGATGTGCCCCCTAGTCAGCACATCGCACTATAGTATAATTATTATTTTCATTGTTTATTTGCTTATTATAAGTTTTGTAATGTCTGTCTGTATGTGCGCTATGTTGAGATGCATTCCTTTGCGCGCAAGGAACATTGTCTTAATATTGTGTTCCTGTATGTTTTGGGGTGATCAATGCCATATGTTATTTTCTGTGTATATTTGATGTCCGCCAGGTAGGGGCGGTGTGCCGATTTTCGGTAGACATAATCATTTTGACTTTGCCAGTGTTGGCGGAAGTAATTGCCTAATTGGCTATTTAATTGCCGGCTTGTCTGATATCGGGAGACTAAATCTCATGTTTGTGTAGCTATCAAGGTAAGGGGGCTGTTTCAAGCCTTGCTGTCTTTTGGTCTGCTTTATGTGGCTTTAGACCGTTAAATATTCGTTGTCTTTGTTTTACGTTTTGTTTGTAACTTTCATCACGGTGCAACGTTTTTTGGGCTTTTGATTACTTAAATATTTTTGCCACTTTGTAAATAAATCGCACCTTTGGGCCCTCTTAATCTGTTGCCTCTGCCTGATGTCTCCTACACCACACGGCTACCCTATCACAGATCTCATGAATTGTTTACGAATTGTGAATAAAAAGCACTTCAATTATTGTTAGGCAATGACTTAAAGTGATTTCTGATTCCAATAAAACCATTTCACTCGCCCAAAACTACAGCTTCCAGTCTGGTGATTTCTGCTATGCTGTATAAAAGCATGCCTCAGGTTCATGCTGTCTAAAAGCACGCCTCAGTGTTATTCCTTTTCACTTCGGCTGTTAATGAATAATTGATGATGGATTATTTGTTTGATACCTCCGCCAAGGAGGTTATGTTTTCGGTCTCGTTGGTTTGTCTGTTTGTTTGTTTGTCTGTCAGCAGGACAAGTACTGCACGGATTTGGATGAAATTTTCGGACTATGTGTATAATGGGACAAGCAAGAGCTGATTACATTTTGGTGGCGATCGGTGATGCAAAACACGATCTGGAATGTATATTGTGTTTGTGACCATATTGCCTTGGCGGAGGTCTGCGCTCTCTGAGCGCTTTTCTAGTTAGAAATTGTTTAAGTAATTAATCGATAACCGAAGAAGCATTAAAATCACACACCTCCCGGTGTCTTGCACGACTTAAAATGAGGAGAGATGAAGCAGACTACATATAAAATGGTCATGATGGCCTGTTGTGTGTGTATTTGACAGTAATTTATGTTGGAATGATGGATGGGGCAAAGTCATAGCCTACGGCTCTGAAAGCGGTAACTGATATTTTACATATCAATGCATGTAAAACATCACACATCAGTTTCTTCTTCGGAATGGCTTACTTTATGCATATCTGATAAATTCATTAAACAATTTTAAACTTTCATTTTAAAATGTGCAGATGTGTAGATTTCTAGCCTACAATTTTACTATAGAATGCCCAGTGGCGGGGACCGCCTTCCATTTCGACATCCCCCACTCCGACATCCTTCCATTACGACATCAACCATCCCAACATTTTTCATACCGACATTCCGACAGCCTAATGAAGCACGTCCCTATTTGGGGGCATTATCTTTTATTGGTTTATTTAAGCGAAGGGAAAAGTGCGCCTGCTCTGAGATAAGTGCCCCTCCCCACTGCTCTCCCCTGAGCTGTGGCCGCTGTCACCCTACGGTTGCCACAATTTTTACCTACATGCTTTGGGCATTCTCTCTCACTGTGTCTTGCTTACTGTGCTCAATTCTGGAAGGGTGTCTTAACGTTTGTTGTGGATATATAGTCTATATAGGCTATTCTCTCACGTGTGGAAGCAGGCTGGTAATCTGTGCGATCTGATGAGCCGGTCCTCTATTTGGGCAGGTGGCATCTAATTATTTTTTATGCAAATGCAACTATTTCAAATTATTTATTTCTGTAGTCATAGGTTACTTTCAGCGGCACATGAATAGCCCGGAATCCCGCTATAATAAATAAGCAACTTCGCGATAAAGGTCACTACCAAACTTTTTACACATAATTCTGTAGTGCTTTTTCGCATAGAATCCATTTCTGCTTGGGACATTTTTGGATCACGCATAGTTAATGAGATAATTAGCATATTTGGCTAAATTAGGGGTAAATTCGAGGAGTATTGTCACCAGGGTCTAACAATATTTTTCTGTCCAAAGAATGCCCCACATCCTGTGACCATCCTATTAAAATTTCAACCTGATATCTCATTGCATTCCCGAGATATTCCATTTCATTTATGGATAGCCTCGTAAAATTGAGCTAAATGCTAGCATTTTAGACTGTTAAGTGAATTTCATTGCCTATACCTACAATTCCAAAGCTTAATTTACATATAGAACATGAGAAAAGGTATATACTGAAGAAATTCTGAGACTTTGAATTAAGCTCCCCTGTACTATAACGGTGATTTTTTTTCATTATGAAAGTAGCCTACTCCAAAGGTCACCGAGAAGAGAGAGAGAGAGAAAAAAAACACTTTTCCATTTAGTAACTGCTTATGAGTCAAGTTGTGCACTCACTCCTTGTGTTGCTCTCACACATGCATGAAACCAGCACTAAAGACAATGAA
>JAODXP020003666.1:0-35757 GCA_027497455.2 Sardinella longiceps
AAAGCCACGTTCAGCAAGTCTCTGTATTTTTTTTCCGTTTTTGTGTATGCACTGTGCACCCCAAAGCTGTAGATGGCGCTGCTACGTGTAATTACGCGAGACCCTACGACACACTGTCGTAAATCCTTTCCCACCGGACGCTTTACTGCTGTTGCTATCGATACAGTCTCATGCCTCTGCTCACGCTGGATTTACAACTAATGTTTACAACAGACCGACAACATGTCTACTGAGGTAAGTAACACTATTCACGCTTAAAAAGTGGTAAAACAAACCAACTATTTGCTGCTTTGCACTTTGTAAGTGTATGTATTTTATCGTGTGAAAAATACACTTTAGTTGTAAAGTATACGGTGTCAGACCAGCCACTAACCTAACGTTAGCCAATGCTATACATGAATGAAACTTTTCTACCATTTCTATGCGTAATTGTAATGCTACTTTTCAAGCGTTCAATACTTTATCTAAAAGAGATATGCTTTGACGTAGGCAAAATTGATCTGATTATAATGAGAATTGGCTTAGAAAGTGTGAAAACTAATGATACTGTGTTAGTGGGCAGACGTATCACATTTGAGTAACACTATGTTGAGAGAAGCAGCCTATGACAGCATGGTTTCTATTCTTCGTTTTCAAGCCTAAGGATACTCCATATTTGTGGTATAAAGCTAAAACGTTTCCAATGATATTGCAGGAATCTAATTCGACAACCTCGTCTGACTTCACCCCTCGGGCAATGGGTTCCCGAGGTGCTAGACCGAGAACCCCAAGAGTGAGAGACCTCAACCAAGAGGATCAAAGGAGGCTACAGGATCTGCACGAGAGGAGAAATGGCAGAGGTTCGCTTCCTGTGACAATTTACCCATGCAAGATCGAAATATTTTTGCCCATGCAATATCTAAATATTTGTACACTGTTTGTTTTATCTCCTTTTTACTTGAAAAATGTTACTTGTAAATAGTTATAACCACATTCTCTACCTCAAATATTTATTTTTTTCAAAAGAAGAAATGGACATTTTTGTCTATCAATGTTTATTTATTTACAAAGAATGTGCAATTATTTTGTTGTGTGAACGAGGAAAAATAAAATAAAAACATTTACAAACAGTTGCATGTGCATTTGTTATAAACAAGTGGACTAGTGTGGCATCAAATGTGAAAAGTGCAACCTCATTCGCCTTGAGGATTTGGAAGTGCTAGGTCCCCCTTGACACTTGCTGAGCAACCAGCTCCTCTGTTGATGGCGGAGGCTGAGCAGAGGACAGTAATCCAAGCCGCCTAGGGTCATCTGGTCGCATTGAAATTTTACGGGGAAGACCAGTGCCACTGATCAGCCTCTTCTGCAGAATTGTCTTCTGCAGCTCAGGGATGTAGGTGAACCTTTTCTTTTCCTTCACGGTGTACACCAGTTCTTCGATTTCTTGTTGTATTTCCTTCTGTACCTGATGAACAAGTAAATAATGTAATTAGTCAATATTATCATTACTCTTTTCTTTTTTTGAAACACTGAGGTCTTGGCATGTAAACAAACTCACATTTTATGTCCCTCCTTCTCCAGTGCTGGCAAGCGCTGATTGTGTTTATTGTAGTCGATGGCTGCCAGTAGTGTCCGTGTTTTGTAGATGAAGAGTGTGTAGGCCATTCGTTTGGAGGCATACATCATGATTTTGGAAGCCCTGGGAATGTTAGGAGATTTACATTCAGCGATGTTTACTGTTACGTGATTGAAACAATGCATGTTTCTGCCAGTCATCTGGCAATTCTGAAATGACACCCAATTACAATGCTCACCGGAAGATCAGAAACTTGGGAACCAGGTTTAGCCACCTCTTGTCCAGGACGATTGCAGCTAGGGCCTGGTGTGCGGCTGAACCTGTAATGATGATGCTGACAGTGAACACTGTGCATTCTTGCCAATTCAAACATTTTTTTACTCATTACATTTAGTCACAATACCTTGCTCTATCCAGGGCTTGTCATGTTCATCTTCTTCAATGGGCTCATGTAGACAGTAACCAGTTGGCCAAGAATGTTCGTTGTGGACATGATGTAGCAAGCCAGCACACATCAGCTGTGCAGTGTGACAATACATGCAAAATTAATACAAATTCTACCTAAAAGCAAGCACCATAACATTGACGACAATAAATATTTTGTAAAACATACCTTGAACTGCTCTTCTGTGTCGCAATGCTTGCTACAGTACCAGAAGTGGTTCACTATCTCTTTGGTCCAAACCAGAAGGGATGTCTGCTGCTTTACTGTGCCAGCCTGATTGAAATTAAAATCATTAGAAACATGTCTATGCTCTGCATACCTACAACCAACAATGAGTTTGATGTAACCTAAGGAGAACAGAAGAAACATGTAGAACAGTGAATCGAAATGGCCATGTACATTTACCAGTAATCTCATTCCTGTGCAAATGTTCACACCTTTACTTGTAAGCAGCCCCTGACTGTCACCCCCCTCCCTTTGTCTTGTTTGAGATGTGGAGCCAGGCCCTTCACATACAACAATAGCGTAGGGGAAGGGCAAGGCAGACAGTAGCTTACACCAAGTGAATGTATTATGTCCAACACAGACTTACTGACAACATAAAAATATAATTTTACCCATTCTAGTACTACTCCAATCCCCCGGGGTTTGAGGATGACCTGAAAAGGTGGCACTCCATGACAGGCACGCAGAGACCGAATGTCTAACTTACGTGGTTGCACTTCTGTATGGGTACTATAACATGTTGAGCGAGTTGAAACAAGTTGTCATTGTAGCTAATGTTTGCAGATTTGCCAACCAGATCTTCTTCTTTGGTGACTTTTGCTTGGCCAAGGACAATTCTCCAACAAGCATCAAAACATTTCTGTGGTTACATCGCTATAGGTAACGTTAGTAGCCCACACAGGATTTCTTGGAGGCTAGCTAGCTAGCTAGGTAGCTAATCGGCTATCGTTGTCGTTAGCTATTATTTGAAATTGAAACCCCATTTGAACACCAAAAATAGAAGTAAATTATAACTATTAACAACGTGTAGGATCCTAGATTCAGACATGTAGGTGAGATGTACTTACAACTGCAAAAGTAGCACAGCCAGGTCGGCATCTGTTTTGCAGGATGCTTCGCTGTCTCGGAGCTCTCGTCATTCACTGAACGCCCGACCAAGGTTTACCCTGCTGCATTTCCTTGCGTGGTCTCTAGCTCTCTTCTTCGCCTTCGACTCCTCCGAAAGCGGCCTTTTCTCGTCCTTTTTTGTTCTTTTCGCTGGTTCTGCCATTTCGATGATATGAAAACGAGCAGCATTCTGCCGGCTAAAGCTATTTGGGGGTGTGTCTCGAGTCGAAATGCCGTAAAGCAGTTCGTTGTTCTCGTCACCTAACGCGCCTCACGAGACTTCCAAAGCAAGGCAGGCGCAGGGACGCGGCTGGAAACTTACAGAAACGATTCTACGGCCAGGGAGGGTAGTGAGATGAGAGAAAAATAAAATTTTCGACATAACGGGTCAGACAACTGAAAGAATGATTTTCAAAGGATTTTATGACTATAAAAATGCTACTGAAAGCCTCTTTAATGGAAAATAACCGATGAGTCAGATGGTGCTGTGGGCCTCTCATTTGGTTCTTGTGGGCCGGATCTGGCCCACGGGCCGCCATTTGGTGACCAGTGGTGTATGGCATCTCACCAACCTAGATGGGGTGGTCAGTGGCCACCTTGGAAAAACAGCAGAAGCAGCCCTTCCCAGAGAAGCCCATGAGTGGTGATATGCCATGCACCATTCCTAATTATAGGAAATGTCAAAGCCATTATGTGCCTTATGTGTCACAAGAAGGATTTTGAAGTCAATTCGGCTTTTGACAGGAAGTCAGTGTAGAGATGCAAGAATGTTGCCTCATGAGACCAAACTGATCTTGCGAGCTTCAGGTCTTCACTCGCAGCTCAGTCTGGCAATGCTCCATTGACGAGAATTCGGAGCAGGTTGCAAAACAAACGAACCAATCAGCGTTGGCTTTGAGGCGGGTCTAAATAACATGTGTTAGTACGTTATATGCTTCGTTGGTCTGATTGGTTGATTTGGCCCATCTATCACCAACATAGGTCGTGATAGACAGATGCCTTATCCAATCAGCCAAAACTAAACTAACGAAAACAAAACTAACAAACCAAAACTTCTTCAACGAATCATTCCCAGATGGACATGCGGGAGCAAGTCAATCTGGCGGCGTCAGGTTAGCAAGAATGGGGGAGATATGTTCATATTTCTTAGTTCTAGTGAGTGTTCTAGCTGCTGCATTTTGGATTTGCTGTAGGTTTTTAATGCAGGTATTACTGCACCCTGAGAACAGAACATTGCAATAGTCGAGTCTGGAGGAAACAAATGCATGTATTAACTTTTCAGTATCCTCAAAGGACAAGAACTTTCGGTAACACTTTACTTGAAGGTACCTTCAATGTGTCCATCTATGCATGTAGGACAACCTAATCTGGCATAGACTACTATATTTCATAGTTCAGTCTTTTGGAAAATATGTTGCCTAGAAATTTGCTGAATCAGACTAGTAGCCTACCAAACTTCAGATAAGACTATTTTTCCTGCTCAATTTGAAGCATATTCGTCATCAGTAACAACAAGAAAAAATGCTCTCAGTGGATGCAGGCAGAGCTGGAGAATTTAAGAAATTTAACTTGCACTCAAAGTGATGTTTCTCCTGGACCGTAATTAGTGTCTAGTACCATTGGACAGCTTGGAGCTTGCTTACTGAATCCGATGGAGATCGCGTATCTGACGTTAACTCCGCGAGTAATATAACCGCTAAGAATGGATGTAATTTACAATGAAAATCATCTGCCCAGCCTTAGGGGGCTTGGGGGAAATTTAGGGGGGCTTGAGCCCCCAAAAATGGACCTAACGACGTCCATGCTGAGACATCAATTGAAAGTATAAATAGCTCACTCTTAGTGTGACATGTAGTCCTTTCAATACATCAGTCATTAAGCCATCTGTTAAAAAACTTAACCTTGACCCTGATGTTCTGGCTAATTACAGACCTATATCTAACCTTCCTTTTATATCCAAAATACTTCAAAAAATTGTGTTCAAACAAATTTGTTGCTTCCTAGACCAGAACAAAATCCAAAAAGTCTTCCAATTTAATCACAGCACTGAAACAGCCTTAGTTAAAGTCTTCAATGACCTCCTTCTTTCCATGCATAAATCCTTCACCATCATAGCTTACTTAGCAGTCTTACACTCTCATTTAGCTCACAAGTGAAAAATCTGGTGGTAACTATTGATCAAGATCTCTCTGAATACTCAAATAAAGCACATCTCTGAAACATCCTTTTTTCACCTAAGAAACATTGCTAAGGTTAGAAAGTTTCCACTGCTATGGATTATGTAAAAATCAGGCAACAGCACAGAATCCTAAGGCAGAAGAGGTGGGAAGAAGAGCCAGGGAGAAAATGAGGCTCAGAAATGGCAGATGATGTTGCAGTGTTACAGCTAAGCATATAATGCACTGTAAAATCACCAATAAAATCTCTCTTTCTTTACCAGAATCTATGATGCAGGTGAAATGCCATGCTGGTAAGTAATACAGATGCAATTGCTAAAAAAAGTTTTATATTATTATACACATTCACCATTAACTAACTGCTGATTAAAATACAAACTAGATGTACCACATGGCGGTACAAAATATGACCGCCACTCAGTTCTGCACATTCTCTGCCCTGTGTGTGTGTGTGTGTGTGTGTGTGTGTGTGTAAGACAGTAGGCCTATCATCCCAAACCAATAACCCTTCGCTTAATAGCACCATCTACAGGTCAATGGTCATTAAATGTATAAATTAATTTATTTTATAGCGCCCCATGGATGAAATTCCACAAAACTTGACATATTCCCACAAGATGTCAGGTTCATCATACACATTAAAGGAATATACCGGAGTAAGTTTAAGCATAGCCCTGCTGCACAAACCTTCTAACAGCAATATATTTCGCATGAAATGAAAGAATTTCGAACAGCATAAACCTAACGCGAAACACTCTACATAGTCTACGCAGAGGTGTCAAAAGTATTCACTTTCATTACTTAAGTAGAAGTATAGATACTAGTGTTTGAAAAGACTTCAGTAAAAGTTGAAGTATCAACTCAAACTTGTTACTTAAGTAAAAGTATAAAAGTACTAGTTTTAAAACTACTTAAAGTATAAAAGTAAAAGTAATTTTAGAGAAAAAATGCCATATAAGGCAAAAAGGCTTAGGCTGTGCTGCATGGGCCTACAGCGCATTGGCAGGCCTTCATTTCTAGATGCATAGCCTAGTGATAGGCCATGCATCCTTTTGTGGTATGGGATAATGGTACATGTTCTATGGCAGGGGTTCTCAACCTTTTGCAAGCTGTGTTTTAAACAGCAATATGAATAGTAGAAAATAGAAAAAAAATTTAACATAGGAAATCTATCGAAATAGTGTTTGAACTAATCTTTGAACTTCCCCTGCTCATTACTGACTTTGCTATAAACTCACTTATTGTATTCGATACACTATTATATGCATAGCTGCCACAGTAAAGGGAAAGGTCTGAGACACTCCAAACCCCCTCTCCCTTTGCATTCTCCCACCAGTTGTGTGAGACTTCAGCACCACCTAAAATGAGGGTGCTCCATTTCTGAAATTGGGTGATAGAAAACTTCAAAATGATCTCACAGCAATCTGTGAAATGAACACAATTCTTAATAAAAGTGCAATGTTGGGATCACATCATTATAGACTTTTTTTGTGATGGAAACACAAATATTACACCCACTGAAAGTCAATGAGACACAGCTCCTCCTTCCTTCCTAATAGGCTACATAGGCAGCTTTCTCTTTTAGCACAGAATTCTTTAGGCTATTTATAATTTTGTGACAACAGTGTAACCTGCCACTGATTGTTGGGAGATATAGAAAATATATTTTATTTCAGTGAGTGAGTCCAGTGGGTGTGATTTAATCATTAAGTCTACAATAATGTACTCCCACCACAGATTACAGTTTCAAAAATTGTGTTCATTTCACAGATTTCAATGAGATTGAAAACTTGAAAAATGATCTCTGCAACTTCTAGGTATATATTATAATGTGTGATGATCTTGCAAGTTCAGCCTTTAACACTAGATAAAGACATACCTTGCCTAAATATAGGTGATCTTTATACTGAAATTAAACCCTCTCACTCTCTAGCAAGTACGTTGCTCTGTACGTTGAAATGATACCAATGGATAGATCTGGTTGTCTAGTTTAATTTAATACCAAATACCTCGATTGTAAGAGCAGATATACCCATATAAAGCTTACGAAAGACAATGAAGCAAAACCGGCGATATGTTTTGAGGCATAGCGTGCGCAAAAGGATTACTAAATTGGCGCGTCTGAAGAATGTTAAACTTATTTTCGACTCAAAAAATTACCGAGGTCCGGACCTCGGTGTCCTCTATTGTAGCTACGGCCATGACTATAACATGAGTTCTAGGCTACACGTTTTTATGTTATGCAGAAAATTATCCTGCAACTATTAAAATGCCCAGCAACAGCATTTCCAAGGTAAGCATAACAATCGATACTTAGATGTAAAATGAAAATAGGCGGCGTTAATAGCCAAATAATCGTCTTCTTGACAGTAGGCTATGTTGCAGGGATCCTAAATTTAAATGAGGCAATTTGGTAGGAAGATACTTATTCTAGACAGGTGCTTGCTTTCAAAGCAGCAAAGCTTGCAACATGACTCTTCCTAGTAGCTTGGAGAGGAAAGATAGAAAAGCATTGCGGGCGATTCTGCTCAAGGTTAGCTGCGCTGCACGCACACAGTGCGTGCACAGCACCTAACGAGCAATTGAAGATCCCAAAAGAAAAGTTTGAACGATGACGAGACGAAATAAAAACATGGCGAAAGAAATAGCAGTAACGAGGCGATTTTTAAAATGTAAGGAGTAGAAAGTACCGATACTTGCATGAAAATGTAAGAAGTGAAAGTAAAAAGTAGGCAGAAAAATACGTAGTGGAGTAAAGTATAGATACCTAAAAAATGTACTTAAGTACAGTAACGAAGTATTTGTACTTCGTTACTTGACACCTCTGAGTCTACGTAACCTCAGATCTTACTTTCGGTTTCCAACAGTCAGGTCCCATTGATTCAGTGTAAAGTGCCTGTTCGCTTCTGCGTTCGCGTTCGGTCTGTGCTGTACCAAATTATTTTGTTCCACTCGCTAACTAGCGCATTTTGCAAGCTCTTTCAACAGGGCTATGCTTGAATTCACTACGGTATTTTCCTTTAAATTTGGTGCAGGTCATAACATCTGATCTAAAGATAGCGGCAATTAAAGCAGTATAATATTGCATTTTCATTTTTACCATGGGGTTGCAAATCACAAATGACTGGTTAAAAGCTAAGTTAATGTGGACTCTTGAACAAAGATGGAGTGACCCCCAGGGACCAAATTAAATTTTTCCGTAAAATTCTAACACCAAGTTTCATATGCCTCGGTGTTACAGTGTCCCGGGAATCGTTGACCAAAAATTCAGGAAGTATTTGACGGGAGAAAAAAAAACTTTGACAATCACTATGACCGCTAGCGGCGGTCATAATTAATAACATATATGAGGCATTTGTTAGTCAATACAAATCACTTATTAATACATTATTGACCTTATTCTAGCCATAGTAGATCATTAAGTACTAGCATTTGTACAGTATAACCTCCTACAGCTTATTCATAGGACCTAAGTTAGTTTTTGAATATAAATTATGATATGCGTTGAATAATTCTTGAATGAATAACGTATCATTACAGAAACTCTGAGAGATGACATAGGCTTCTGTGAGTCAGTCAGCTCTTGGTTGTATGTGCACAGTCCACCTGTACCATCACTCTGTTCTGTATAGAAGGGTCAGACAGGCAAGCATGAGGTTGTTTAGGTTGTTTTGGATCAGGCTACTAGTCCTTGACCCTCATACAGCTTCATCAATGATATGATCTCTCTTGAGAGTTGTTCATGTAAAACCAGAGACTTGGGGAGGGAAGTCTCACTCCTCACTTACTGTTGAAACCATCTGATGTCATTATTCTGGTCTAATGTGTCCATAGCTGTGGCCATGATATAATCTTTTCTAAAGAACTGACAGCAAAGGAATGTGCAGTTAAATGTGTTAAAAATTTGTAAAAAAAAATTGTATTTTATCATTATGGTTTCATGAGTGACACCATTTCCATTATCCATTTAATGGTTTCATGAATGACACAGTGTATTTTCAATAAAGTTTTCAAATATTTACCATGCATCATTTGGTTTCAGACAAAATCCATTTCCTCAGCTCTAATGTGTCTCTTTCTCTGTCCTAGTTGATGTGACTCTGGATCCTGACACAGGTAATGCCAATCTCATCGTGTCTGCTGATGGGAAACAAGTGAGTGATGGAGACACTAAACAGAATGTCCCTGACAACCCAAAGAGGTTTAGTCGTTATATAAATGTCTTGGGAAAACAGGGTTTATCCTCTGGCAGACTCTACTATGAGGTTCAGGTCAACGGGAAGACTGGGTGGGATTTAGGAGTGGCCAGAGAGTCTTTTAGCAGGAAGGGAGAAATATATCTGAGCCCTGAATATGGAGTCTGGACAATCTGGCTGAGAAATGGGGAGTATAAGGCACTAGCTGATCCCTCTGTTCCCCTCTCCCTGCCAGAGAAGCCCCAGAAGGTGGGGGTGTATGTGGATTATGAGGCAGGTCTGGTCTCCTTCTATGATGCAGACAGTTGGTCTCTTCTCTACTCTTATACTAATGCTACCTTCACTGAGACTCTCTATCCCTTCTTCAGTCCCTCTATTAATTATGGAGGTAAAAACTCCTCCCCTCTCGTCATCACCTCAGTGTCTGTCTGCCCTAAATGAGGAAACACACTGTATGGCATGATGGAGGAGTAGTGTATTCAGGAGGGGGGTATTTCGAGTGTATTAATATCAGAAACAGTTTATGAATTAGGTTCTAAAGTATATTTTGTGGAGAATGTACAGCAATCTTTCTTAGAATAATAACAATGCTTTCTTTATAACCACCATTGGTTGAATAGTCTTTTTCACAGTAATATATAAATTGCAGTGTATTTTCTCTGCTTTTACCTTCAGGCACATTCTTGGTAGTAGTTTTTTAGCATCTGTACAATAAAGTATTGTTTAACCATGTGTATGCACTGAGTGGTATGTTTCCATACAGTCTTTTCAATGTTATTTCTACAATGTACTGGGATGCCTGCAATAACATACTGTATGTAGAATAGTCAGTCACATTGACATGGAGTTGGTCCCCCTTTGTATAATGAATTTTATCAGGAAGGGTTTCAGATGTAGGGGGTTGTACCTGAAGATTTCTGACCATTAATCCAAGAGGTCAGGCACTGAACCAGGCCATTGAGTCCAACATCAGATGTTGGACTCAATGGGCTGGTTCTCAGTCTGCACTATATTTCACCCCAAGGGTTATTCAACATTCAAGAGTTTATTTGTCACTACATAGAAATAATATTGCAAGACGTGGTCAAATAGCTTAGCCTACTGTAATTGAAGAGAGAAAAATATAGACTACAATAGGTTAGGATAGGTAAGATAAATAAAGAAAAGTTAATTAACAAAATAAAAAACCCAGCCATGGCCAGCTTGAGGGAGGAAATTTTCTCAGTCAAGGTGGCCATGAAGGAGACACCACTGCCCTCTGGTGGAGATTTTTGTTCAGCTCAGCAAGGCGGCCTTAGAGATGACATGTCCAGTAGGGTTAAAGCTCAGGACTCAATATGGACTCATGAGTCCATTTATTCCACACCACACTCAGTCATCACTCACATAAAACTGCTCATTGATTGGTGATGTAGCTTTGATGCCAAAGGACAACAGTGCTCATGACAGCTCAGGGTCTCTGTATATCCTCTATAGAATTAGCACACATATGTAACAGGACTTGACCTACAATATTGTCTTGATTGTACACCAGTGAAAAAGACGCCTGATGTGTGTTTGTACTGTGTGACTGATATTCAAAGTCAATAATAGGGTCTACTAGGCATTTCCATGTCACTCCTCACCTACCATATTTCTACTCCCCACTAGAGGGGACTCATCCCACTCTTTGAGAACCAATGAGTTTATATATTACATGTATGCAAGGACAGATGTATAAGATGATTGTAAATGTAAATATGAGCACGTAAGAATAATTGCTTGAAATAAATAGTGTATGCAAGAAGACTGCATTTATGCAATAAAACATCAGGTTCAAGTTTTAGTGCAACTAAATGCCATCAGACTGGTGAACAAAAATCAGCCTCTCTGACTCCCTGACTGAGTCGGCTTAATTGAATTAAATTATACTGTATATATTTAGAGATCATTGTAAATTTATCGTAGATAGGTGAATTTAAAATGACTGACACTAAATAAGATTATATCCTAATGCCTATGCCTGTACAGTATGTCACTAAGCCCCTCCCACTGACTCTGACACTAAGCCACTCCCATTTCCAGAGTCTGTTTAATTCAATTGAATTGAATAATATAAATGTAGAGATCATTATAAATTGATAGTAAATGTGAATGACTAAAGAAGATGATTATTTTCATAATGACTAACATGCAGTACATCACCAAGGTTTTCTTATGCAGTCCAGACCCCGCCTCAAACCGATGACCTGACAGCAACATGGGATTGACAGTCATGTGACTATTATGGTTCTCAAAAGTGACAGGAGGAAGGGCTCTCTACCATTCCATTTCTGAAAGTTTAGCTGGCATCAGTTACACACACACACACACACACACACACACACACACACACACACACACACACACACACACACACACCTACTGAATACCATGAATTCCCTGATAGTTAGGTAAGGGATAATGTATTGTCCGCCGGTCATTATAGAGATATATTTCCTGAGGGGAAGAACCGGAGACCGACGCGCAGCGGAGTGTCTCTGATTCTTCCTCAAGGGAAAGATATTACAATTAAAGTCTACCACTTTTAATGCGTCATCAAAGTGGCATACAATGGCCATAAATAAATTAATTTGTCAACAGTGTGCCATACCATTGAAGGACACAGGAAAAATAGTTGCAATTGCAATTAATTCTGTCTTTCCATGACTGTAAATAATTTGGGATTTGTTCATGTTTTATAGGTCTGTGAAGTTTTGAAATTGTAGGCACTAGGCAATCACAATCACTTGACACCAAACCTGGTCATTTTGCCAATCTGAAAGTTAGTTGGTTGTATTTTTGTGATTTTCTGTTCTGTCCTGCTATGACCACAAAACATAAAACTTAAATGTACCACTTTTATTCTGTCATATAGGTGGCATACAATTGCCATAAAGACAGAGATTATGTTTAAACCATCCAGAAGTGTCATGTAATTGCAACCAAAAATGACTGTTTTGGCTCCAGCTGTCATTTATTTCCATTTTTAGACATGTCCCAAAATGACAGGAAATGGGGAAAACTTAATTTAACAGGTTCAGCTTGTCAACTGTGTTTCATACTATTGGAAGACACAGAAAAAATAGGTTTGCAATTGATGCTGTCTTTCCAGTCGTTTAATACATTTAAAATTTTAATGTACATTTAAGGGCCTATAGCTTTTGAATAGCACAATATCAAAACTTCTTCAGTATATACCAGTTCTCATGTTCTATAGGTGTGTGAAGTTTTGAAATTGTAGGTACTAGGCCATCAAAATAAATTGACACCAAACCTGGTCATTTTTCAAATCTGAGAGCTAGTCGGTTGCATTTTTGTGATATTCTGCCCTGTCTTACAGCAACCACAAAACATAAAACTTAAATCTACCCCTTTTAATCTATTAAGAAGGTAGTAAACAATGATTATAAATACAGAGATTATGTTTGAACCTTCCAGAAGTATCATGTAATTGAAACCAAAAATGACCGTTTTGGTTCCAGTTGTCATTTATTTCAATTTTTAGACATGTCCCAAAATGACAGGAAAGAGGGAAAACTTTATTTAACAGGTTCAAGTTGTCAATTGTGTGTCATACTATTGGAAGACACAGAAAAAAATATTTTTGCAATTGATGCTGTCTTTTCTAGGAGTATAATAAATTCAGAATATTTATGTAATAATCGCTATTTAGGCCATGTTTAAAGGCTTATAGCTTTTGAATAGCACAAAGTACAATCTCAGAATTTCTTCAGTATATACCTTTTCTCATGTTCTATGTGTAAATTGAGTTTTGGAATTGTAGGTATAGGCAATCAAAATCACTTGACAGTCTAAAATGCTAGCATTTAACTCGATTTTACGAGGCTACCCATAAATGAAATGGAATATCTCGGGAATGCAATGAGATATCAGGCTGAAATTTTTATAGGATGGTCACAGCCTGTGGGGACAGAAAAAATAGCAATATTGTTAGACGCTGGTGACAATGCTCCCCGAATTTACCCCAAATTTAGCCAAATATGGTAATTATCTCATTAACTATGCGTGATACAAAAATGTCCCAAGCAGAAATTGATTCTACGCGAAAAAGCACTGTAGAATCATGTGTAAAAAGTTTGGTAGTGACCTTTATCGCAAAGTTGCTTATTTTGCCCTATCTATGATGGGGACGTAAATATTAACACAGTATACACTGTAATTATCAACACAGAGAGTTGTATATGTGTGTGGATACATACTGTGTGGGTGTGAAAAAGGCAGTATCTTCATAACCACTGTCTGTCATGTTTGTTTCTCTCTGTAAACTATTTTGTCTTGGGCGTGTGAACCTGCCCTGCTTTGGGCCAGTAAAGTGTGACAGTTAAACAATTCACAGACAAATAAAGAGGAAATCATGGGCTTAGTTATAAAGCTGAAGCAAATTGTAAAATTACTATCTGGTTTGTATTTCTAGGTTCAAGAAAGATAGACTATCAAAAACAAAACAAGTCGTGAAGTTTCTTGTCAAAATCAGAAATTCTGGCGAAACTGAACACTTTCCATACTAAAATTTACCAAGCCCTTACTATTTTTTGCTGTATTAGGTTTCAGGTAACAGGAGTCATTGTGGTTCTCTAACACTTTAAGGGTGAATTGGTGGCTGTTTTGACTCTAACTGGCACATCTGGGTGGAAACAAGAAGCAAGTTTCTGCTGGTGAACCACAGCTAAGTGTGGCAGAGATGTTGAGGCAGCTCTGTAGAGGACAATGAGAAAATAGTGAAGGAATGGCCAATCCTGCATAGGGTACTGTAGAGAGAAAAATGTAAGTACAAGTCTGGCTCCAACGCCGGAGGAAACAGTGAAGGAATTACTGAGTCTGCATAGGGAGCTAAGAAGACACTAAACTGTCTAAACTTCACATATTATCCTTAGAAAATTGACTTACATTGATCTTAGTACAAGTACACTTCTCCTGACATATACTGTAAGTAGACTTTTTAAAAAGATATCCAAAGTGTATTGTATGTATGTATATAAGTAGATATCCATTGATCTTAGTAAAAGTACACTACTCTAAAAGTATACCAATAACACACTTTAACTTAAGAGTATTGAAATGTACTTGAAATACATTCTGTACTACAAATACATTTCCAGTACACTTCAGTGCACTACATTTTCACCGGGGTTTGACTCATGGCCTGGTTCTCAATCTGTAATTCATCCCAAAGGTGTTCAGTAGGGTTGAGTTCATGACTCATTTCTTCAACACCACACTCACTCATCTATCTGTTTACGGGTGTTCACAGACATAGAAACACAGACAAACATATTTCAAGGTGAAGACAAATGTTTGAGACATAAAGTATGTGTGGCTTGCTACCAAGCTTACAACTTACATGTACACTATGCTATTTGATTTTTTTGAATTTCAAAATAGAAACTTTTTTATATTGAAATGCATTGTTAGAATTTTACTTTTTATTACCTTATACCTTACCTTATATATTATCGCGTTGGTTTGTCTGTCTGTCTGTTTGTCAGCAGGATAACTCGAAAAGTACTGCACGGATTTGGATGAAATTTTCGGACCAAGTGTATATTGGGACAAGCAAGAACTGATTCGATTTTGGTGGCGATCGGTGACCCAGAACATGATCTGGAATTTTTGTGCCTGTGACCACATTGCCTTGGCAGAGGTCTGCGCTCTCTGAGTACTTTTCTAGTTTATTTATGGAATTAATTTACATACTGTGTTTTGGATTTCCCTCTCACCCAAGACATTTTATCAGTCTAGATACAGTATAAGCCCCTGTACTCTTTAGCACAGTGGAAATCACTGTCCACTCCATGCTGCCATCTTGTGGCCTTTCTTGATCACCAGCCCGTGTGGAGAAGCGGTGGAACTTTCTCGATAATGTAGCCTAGCTGATCCTGGGCCGAGTATAGTCATTGGGGCCGAGTGCATCTCCCTGCACATTGGCAGACAAGGGTGGCATCAACGGTGACTGAATCCATAATCCTCGGGCTACTACGCACTGCTCTGTCGCCCTCAAAAGCTTCGTTTAACTAATTCATTTATTAACGTATGATTCTCAAAACAAATTCCTCAATAATAAATCAGAGTTAATTAACATCTTTGACTGATTAAAGTCTGAAATTCCAGCATTATCTAACTGTTCATTTCGTCATAAATCATACAGTACAGTATATGAGCCATATGAGTCAAATATTAATGCATAACATACTATATAATGACTCATGTCATGTATACACTTATTGTTAACTGATCATTATTAATACATTAATTAAAGAAATAATTAATTTTTATGTGTGTACCCTTATTGTAAAGTGTTACCAAAACTTTTTTATATTTTTGAAATGCATTGTTAGAATTTTACTTTTTCATTTATGGACTAATTTATTATCATATATTATATTATTATTTAGTTATGTTTTGGGTTTGCCCTCTTACCCAAGACATTTTATCAGTCTGTAGATACAGTATAAGCCCCTGTACTCTTCCGCAAGTGGAAATCACTGTCCTCTCCATGCTGCCATCTTGTGGCCTTTCTGGATCACCTGGAAAGTATATTTTTTGACCAAGCTTTGACTAAGCTTGAACCTATTAAGTTTTACTTGTCGTTAAAATTTAGCCTTGACTTGAGTTGTTGAATCAGGTTGCCAAAGAAGGCGCTGTTTTGCCAAAATCGGCTATTCCAAACCCCAGTCTATAAATTAAGTTTGAGTTGGACTTGTAGGACTGCATTTGAGCTAATTTTATTGAACATTCGTTGAGTCAGAGATCAAGGTAAAATAGATCAAGTCTGTCCCTATAAGCATGTTGTTGTGGTCATGAGCAGTATGCCATCTGTACTGTTAGGCCACTTCCTGTGGGTTTCCTGTATTGCAGCCTCTAGCTTCATGAAAAAAACAGAGTTGACTGAGTGCGAGGGCTCACATTTTTAGAGTGTATAAGATGGAGTGGACTAAGGTTGTCTACAGAAGTGTTCAAACTTTTGATGGTGAACACCCTACTAGTTTGATGTTCAGAAGAGCTGATCGACCAAAGAATGGCCACAATCAACATTATGGTAAATATTGACATAGTATCACTTTTTTCCTCATATAGTATTGATACTATAAAACTTGATTTTCACCAAAAAATAGTAGTTACTTCAGTGCCATGGAATCTAAATGCATGGAATGTTCATGGGAGCTAGTTTGTGGAGACCCTCAGGTCTCCAATGCAGTCATTCAATGCAGGTTCTGTGAAGATTCTCATAACCTTACTTTGACTGTTTGACTGTTATCAGGGTTGTAGTGGCAAAAAAAGAGGTGGGTAAACTATAATTCTAAAATTGCCCAAAGGTGTTCGGTAGGCTCTGTCCATTTCTTCCACACCACACTCTCTCATTTCTCTGTTTATGGGCCTTGCTCATGTAACGGAGGCCAACTCAGCGCGGCTAGCTCGGTGGTAGTGTGTAAATCCTCATCACCCAATTCCATGGGCACTTCTAACACGCTGAGTTAGAAGCTCGGGCTTTTAGCTCAGTTGGTTAGAGCGTTCCACTCCCACGCCGGGAGTTTGTAGCTTGCAGGGTGGCGGGTTCGAGACCCGTGTGCGGTGCGGACTGCCACCGGCTACATTGGTGCCGTGGACCTGGATGGGAGTGAGGATTTGGAGGGTGAGTGTAACGGAGGCCAGCTAGCGCGGCTAGCTCGGTGGTAGTGTGTAAATCCTCCATGGGCGCTTCTAACACGCTGAGTGTGCGGTGCGGACTGCCACCGGCTACACTCAGTGTTCTAGTGCTCACCCAAACTGTTTAAATAGGCACGTTATTGAATTTGGAAAAACTTGACAGTGCAGGAACCATTTTCTGTAGACCTACTGCATGTTGAAAATCCCTATGGAAAGTGTTTTAGTAGTATTTCATTCCCCATAAGACAAGTTTGTATTTCATAACAAACTTCTCTCCCCATAAGACAAGTTTGTATTTCATAACTAATAAACCAGTGAACAAACTTTCACTGATCTGGCAAAATGCTACAGATGCCTGAGGGTCTCTAGACCCCAGTTTGAGAACCCAAATACAAAATACACAATGCACAATACAAATTTTAATTTCTATCATACAGATATTTCAATAAGGATCCCTACCTTGGTCATTTATTTACAGTCTGCCTAGAGACTGCATAAGACGATTTCAGTTTTTTGTATTTTAGAAGTGCTGAATGATTTCTAATGATTTGACTCAAGAGCAGTTAATAGAAAATTTCTGCTGGTGAGCGCCAGCTTAGTGTGGCACTGGCAGAGCTGTAGAGGTAGCTCTGTAGAGGAAAATGAGAATATAGTGAAGGAATGGCCAATCCTGCATAGGGTACTCTGTAGAGAAACATGTGAGTACAGGCCTGGCGCAAATGGAGGAAACAATGATGGAATTACTGAGCCTGCAGGGAGCCTTTAAAGGACACAAAGCTGTCTACAGCAGTAACTTCACATATTACCCCTTAAAGGAGAAATTTGGTGTGATAAGGATCCAAAGTATATTGTAACATCATAAAAAGTTGGAACACTTGCCGGAAACAGAATTTTGATATGCTCTTGCAGGCCGGAGAAAACGACTTGCAAGTTGTAGCTTCCAGGGGCATCTAGCTAGGTGTTAGTAGCCAAATCGCTGTTTTAAACCATAGAAAGGCTCAAAATAGCCCCACTCTTTGTTTATAGTATAATCACAGTTCCAACATTTAAAACAAGGCATTGAAAACTTAGCAGTTGTACAGAAAATTACTTACCCCCAAGCTCGATGCCCTGGAAGCTACAACTAACAAGTGGTTTTATCTGGCCTGCAAAAACGTCTCAAAATTCTGCACCCTGGCAAACGTTCCAACTTTTATCTGTAAGTTACGTTACATATTTTATAGTTCTAAGTAGTCTGAAATATTCTCCTCAGGTTGCTACAATTTGGCTGTGGTGTTTCTGGGGTTGCTGTGTGTTCTCCTTTTGGCTGCCATCATAGGACTGAGCATCATGGCAAGACAGTTACAGCTCAGGTACAACAACTTCACCAATGACAACGAGTTAGTCATGCATGAATATAAGCAACTGGAGACTAATCAGACCAACATGATAAAAGCCTTAGAGGCCCGTAATAATAACTTGACTGGAGAGAATAAACAGTTACAGACAAGGAGCTCCACTCTGACTGCTGAGAAATCCCAGCTAGAAACCAACTTCAGGGCCATGACGGCTGAGAGAGATGAACTGCAGAGGCGTCTTTGCAAACTGGGTAAGTTGTTTGTTTGATTGTCCGCGTTAAAAGAGTTTGGTGCCGTCTCGTCTCTGTGGTGTTTTCCCCAATCATAGTTTGGGGACCACATCGCACCCAATTGGCTAGTTCTCATACCTGACAGGACTTGGCAAACATCAAACTTAAGGGCAGCCTTGGCATACAGGTTAGGGCTTCGGGTTTGAAATCGAGGGGTTGCTAGCTGGATGCCCGACCAGTGAACCATGGTGCAAGGCACCACCAATTTGTGTTGGCTGCTGTTTTGCTATTTACTATAGTCTACATTGTACCAAATTGTCTCATTCTCATACAGTACCTTCAGACAGCACTTGGCAACATCAAACAACAGGACTAGCCTATCGATTGATCAACATTAAATATCTCCTTAAATATATGTTAATATCTCCTTGTCTTTAACTACAAACAAATAGTAGGAAATTGAGCTCAACTCATGGGGAATTCATGTGTTACAGAATACAAGGTCAAGTAAGGTCTCGTACTTCTTCATTTGGAAATTATTCAATATTAGAATTAATATTTTGATCTAAGACATCATTGGGAACAGAGAAGTGACAGAGATTATAGACAGAGACATACCAAAAAGAAACAATCTAAAACCTGTAATACCATTTGACAAAGATGGAAAGTCAACAAAACAGCTGTGAATGTTCAGATGAGGGCTGTAGCACTGAATCCATTGCAGAGGTGTGAATGGGAAGCACGAGAGAAAATGAGGAGGCTCAGGCACACCACAGCACAGACTTCAGTGTTACAGTTAAGAACAGTTACTGTATGTCCAATCCCAAGCATAATAAAGGTAAACTGAACACATTTCCCGTGGACACATTTACAGTGAAAATGTTGTAAGGATAATGTTTTCTTTCTTTTTCTGATCAGAGTCACAATCAATGAAGCAGATTAAACGCTATGCTGGTATGTAAACTTATATAATTGCTTTTTTACATTTTGTCATTTTAAATCTGTCATATCAGTGTTAAAATGTGATGCTGTGCATGACTGTAATCACTAATCTTTAAGATTGTATACTTTTTCAACTGGCCTTTTTGCAGTGCAGTTAGTGTAATATAAAATATTACATAACATGTCAACAAGATGAAAGTAACTACAACAGATATTACCACGGCTACTACTACTACCACCACTACTACCCCCACATTTTGTATTGTGTTGTATTGAATTCTGTGCTATAGGGGATCGTCCTTGCAGGCCTTTTATATATGTGCACAGACCACCTGTGTGACCACTGTTTTGAACAGAAAAGACACAGGCATCCAGAATACAGCTTCATCAAAAACATGAGACTGAGGTTGTTTGTTTTGGCCCAGGCCACTAGTCCTTCACCCTCGTACAGCTTCATCAATGACATGATCTCTCCTGAGAGTTAATGTAAAACCAAAGGCTCACTCCTCACTAACTGCAGCTGCAACCATCTGATGTCATTATTCTGGTCCCCTATAAAATGTGTGCATAGCTGTGGTCATGAGATCTAAAGAGCTGACAGCAAAGTGTGTGTGTTAAATAGTGCATGACAATGAGCAATATAAATGGTTACATGAGTAACATAGCTTTCATAACACACCTGTCACAGGTGCATTTCAGATAGATTAATTATATAATAGATTTTCTCTTGTTTAACATTATTTAGCCTAAGACCAATCTTCAGTTGTAATATGTCTGTTTCTCTGTCCTAGTTGATGTGACTCTGGATCCTGACACAGCACATGCCGAACTCATCCTGTCTGCTGATGGGAAACAAGTGAGTCTTGGAGACACTAAACAGAATGTACCTGACAGCCCGAAGAGATTTGATGAAGTTCCTTGTGTCCTTGGAGGAGTGGGATTCTCTTCTGGAAGGTTCTACTATGAGGTGCAGGTTTCAGGGAAGACGGATTGGGATTTAGGAGTAGTCAAAGAGTCAATAAAAAGGAACGGAGATGTTTCAGGGGGCACCAGTGATGGATTCTGGGAAGTCTGGCTGAGAAATGGGAATGAGTATACGGCACTAGATGATCCTGAGGTCCCCCTCTCCCTGCCAGAGAAGCCCCAGAAGGTGGGGGTGTTTGTGGATTATGAGGCAGGTCAGGTCTCCTTCTATGATGCAGACAGTTGGTATCATTTGTATAGTTATACTGGTATCACTTTCACAGAGAAACTTTACCCATCCTTCTGTCCTAATGATAATGATGGAGGTAAAAACGCATCACCGCTTATCATCTCCTCAGTCACTAAATGTTCTATTTAACAAAACACAACTAATTGGGTGGTTTCTCATAATATTCAGCTTTGGTGTGTTTTATTAATTGTACCCCACAGGAAAAACATATTTTCGTCATATTGTCAAAATGAGTGTGGACCTGAAATTTAAGCGCAAAAGAACTACATTTTGTTACTTTGAAAATTTGATAAAATTGTCTGCTAAATGCATGAATGTAAATGTGAGTTATATTGTTGTCTGCAGTTACAGATATCTTTTGTTTCTTGATCATTTTTAATGTACAGCAATCTTTTTTAGAACCACAACAATGCTTCTGACAGACCAGTGACCAGTGTTGACAAGTGTTGTTGAATAGCCTTTTATATCAATTGCAATGATGTTTCTTGCTTTTACTTTCAGACATATGGTTGTTACAAGCTTTTCAGAACCTGTAAAATTAAAGTATTGATTTGATGTGCATTTTATGTTTTTCCTACAGCCTTTTCAATGTTATTTACACACAATGTGTTGGGATGGCTGCAATTACTGTGTGTAGAATAGTCAGCGACATTGACATGGAGTAGGCCCCCCTTTGTAGGCTATACATTGACTTTGACTGTTCTGGTATGGCTTACATTCAGACACATGCTTGTTAGAAGTAGTTTGTTAGTATCTGGGCAATAAAGCATTGTTTCTATCTATGGTCATATGCACTTTGTGGTATGTTAACCCTACAGTCACTACAGTTTTCAATTATATCCACAGTGTGTTGCTGTGATGGCTGAAATGAAATACTTTATGTAGAATAGTCAGTGACATTGACATTGAGTTGGCCCCCCTTTTGTATCTACAATGACTTTGACTTTCTGGAAGGGCTTTCAGATGTAGGGGTTTGTACCTGAAGATTTCTGACCATTAATCCAAGAGATCAGGCACTGATGTTGGACACAATGGGCTGGTTCTCAGTCTGCACTGTAATTCATCCCAAAGGTGATTCAGCATTAAAGAGTTTATTTGTCACTACATAGAAATAGTATTGCAAGACGTGGTGAAATTGCTGAGCCTACTCTAAATGAAGAGAGAAAAATATAGACTACAATAGGTTAGGATAGGTAAGATAAATAAAGAAAAGTTAATTAACAAAATAAAAAACCCAGCCGTGGCCAGTGTGAGGGAGGAGACGTGATGAGCACTGGGAAATCGTCTCAGTCAAGGTGGCCATGAAGGAGACACCACTGCCCTCTGGTGGAATTTTTTTTGTTCATCTCGCCAAGGCGGCCTTAGAGATGACATGTCCAGTAGGGTTAAAGCTCAGGACTCAATATGGACTCATGAGTCCATTTCTTCCACACCACACTCAGTCATCACTCACATAAATACTGCTCATTGATTGGTGATGTAGGCTTTGATGCCAAAGGACAACAGTGCTCATGACAGCTCAGGGTCTCTGTATATCCTCTATAGAATTAGCACACATATGTAACAGGACTTGACCTACAATATTGTCTTGATTGTACACCAGTGAAAAAGACGCCTGATGTGTGTTTGTACTGTGTGACTGATATTCATGGTCAATAATGGGGCCTACTGTAGGCATTTCCATGTCACTCCTCACCTGCCATATTTCTACTCCCCACTAGAGGGGGCTCATCCGCACACTTTGAGAACCAATGAGTTTTATAGCTACATGTATGTAAGGACAGATGTATAACATGATTGTAAATGTAAATATGAGCACGTAAGAATAATTGCTTGAAATAAATAGTGTATGTAAGAAGACTGCATACATTTATGCAATAAGACATTAGGTTCAAGTTTTAGGGCAATTAAATGCCATCTGACTGGTGAACAAAAATATGCCTCTCTGACAGCCTTATATATTGAGAGATCATTATAAATTTGTCGTACATAAGTGAATTTAAAATGACTGACACTAAATAAGATTATTTATTTCCTAATGCCTAGGTACAGTATGTCACTAAGCCCCTCCCACTGACTGGCTTCTTTAGGATGCTATCCTAGGAGTATCGCAGCCAGAACACACAGGCTGCTGCAGGACAACTTCCTCCTAAATGCCATCATAACAAAACCCAGCCACTCCCATTTCCAGAGTCTGTTTAATTCAATTGAATTGAATAATATAAATGTAGAGATCATTATAAATTGATAGTAGATGTGAATGACTAAAGAAGATGATTAATTTCATAATGACTAACATGTAGTACATCACCAAGGTTTTCTTATGCAGTCCTCAACCCGATGACCTGACAGCAAAATGGGATTGACAGTCATGTGACTATTATGGTTCTCAAAAGTGACAGGAGGAAGGGCTCTCTACCATTCCATTTCTGAAAGTTTAGCTGGCATCAGTTACACACACACACACACACACACACACACACACACACACACACTAGACCATACTGAATACCATGAATTCCCTGATGGGGACATAAATATTAACACAGTAGGCCTATACACTGTAATTATCAACACAGAGAGTTGTATATGTGTGTGGATACATACTGTGTGGGTGTGATAAAGGCAGTATCTTCATAACCACTGTCTGTCATGTTTGTTTCTCTCTGTGAACTATTTTTGTCTTGGGCGTGTGAACCTGCTCTGCTTTGGGACAGTAAAGTGTGACAGTTAATCAAGTCACAGACAAATAAAGAGGAAATCATGGGCTTAGTTATATATGATATTTCTAGGTTCAAGCAATATAGACTATCAAAAACCAAAATTTCTGTCAAAATCAGAAATTCTGGCGAAACTGAACACTTTCCATACTAAAATTTACCAAGCCCTAACTATAGTTTAGCTGTAGTAAGTTTCAGGTAGCAGGAGTCATTGTGGTTCTCTAACACTTTAAGGGTGAATTGGTGGCTGTTTTGACTCTAACTGGCACATCTGGGTGGAAACAAGAAGCAAGTTTCTGCTGGTGAACCACAGCTAAGTGTGGCAGAGATGTTGAGGCAGCTCTGTAGAGGACAATGAGAAAATAGTGAAGGAATGGCCAATCCTGCTGCATAGGGTACTGTAGAGAGAAAAATGTAAGTACAAGTCTGGCTCCAACGCCGGAGGAAACAGTGAAGGAATTACTGAGTCTGCATAGGGAGCTAAGAAGACACTAAACTGTCTAAACTTCACATATTATCCTTAGAAAATGCACATGTGACACATGTCTTGGTATGTACAGTATCTCACCTTGATTGTAAATCGGCTTTTACATCAGACAAGATACTGTACAGATTTCACTGGAAGCGCAATGGGCTATTCTAGTTTGTTCAGGGTCATTAAAGCCTGCCTTGTGGGAAGGCGATATAGGATGGATTAAGCAGGATTCTTTCATCTAATTCCTGTTATCCCAGCATACTTCTACAATAAGTACTAAAACTTCTTGCGAAATATTTTTATTAAGCCTTTATTATCCGTATACCTGATACTTCACGAGTATCTGATACTTCACGGCCTACTTGTGATTTTGATGTCTATCCAATCTACAACGACATATGAAGCAATTTGTGAGATTGTGAGCATGATGTATTGTCGTGAGACCTGTCATGTGTTTTAGGGTCAAAGATAAATATAATATTTTGACCTACCACCAATGTGCTAGTTCATAAGCTCCAGCACACATGTAGTATAAGGAAGTGTCCTAGTTGTTGCTCATCTTCAAACATGCACTGAATACACTCACAGACCCCTTCAAATGGGGCTACTAGTAGTGTCAGAACTTATGGTGTCCTTTTGGCAATCAATCAACTCAAATGCGCTACTGATGGTTACCAAACAGGCCCCTTCGTCCAGTGTATGAATGAGACACAAGACCAGGCTTTTAGATGCTTGAAATACAAACAACTAGAAATACTCACTACCGATAATATACATACACTGTACTGTACTGTATAGACCTAACAGGCAGGCAACACTTGATACATTAAGTCAAAGACTTATCTGCCGTAACAATTGCCTTCAATTATAAATGGAACCGGCATTCAATGTATTTTTTGACAGAATTTGACTTAACATTTCCGTAGCTTATTCAGTGTAGACCTGTCCCGAGGGTTTTAAAGAGTAGGCCTACTGGATGGAGAGAGCTTGAGAGGCCAAAGGAAGCAGGATTGGAAGTTATTGTTTGTATACCTTTACGCAATACACATACTGTAGTTGACATCATCATAGTTTCGTTAAATTTGTATTTGTTAATTCATTATTTGTTGTTGGCCAAAATGCTACAGAAGCACAAGTTGCGCACAATAATGTGAAAGGAGCTACAGCTTTGAAAAAATGTATCTTAAATAAAGGATGGAAAGGTGTTTTTTTTTCTAATTTTCTCTGATCTTCGGTATTGAGCACACATAACCACACATTTATTTTTGCATCAAACCCATGATTTCCTCTTTCAGCCAGCCTCTCTGATCTTCTCCCTGTACTGCCGTACAAGTGCACACTCACTCTTAACTGGTCCACCTGCAGGTTCACACTCCACTCTGGCCAAATAACACAGAGAGACAAACATGTCTGAGAGCATTTATGAAGAGCCAGACTATTCTAATATCAACACAAGAGTGTGTAACAAAATCGAAACTACATATGCAAATGTAGTTGGGAACAATTCTAGGAAAGAAGTACAACTGAAAACGATCCAGGATAGTCCAGGAGGTCGTAATCATGGTAAGTGTGCAGTCCAGAGCCATTGTTCTGTAAGGTATGTCATATTGTATTCTATTCTATTCTGTTCCAAGTCTGAAATAATATTCTCCTCAGGTTGCTACAAGTTGGCTGTGGTGTTTCTGGGGCTGCTGTGTGTTCTCCTCTTGGCTGCCATCATAGGACTGAGCATCATGGCAAGACAGTTACAACTCAGGTACAACAACTTCACCAATGAGAACGAGTTAGTCAATCTACAGGGAAGATACACCACTCTGACTGCTGAGAAATCCCAGCTAGAGACCAACTTCAGGGCCATGACTGCTGAGAGAGATGAACTACAGAGGCGTCTTGACCAACTGGGTGAGTACATTGTTCAATACTGTTTTAATTTGTTGTCAGTAGAGCAGATTGGTACTGTTTATGCAGTTTGTGAGATTCACAATGAATTAAACCATAACTATTTAATATGGAATTGGTCTATTAGATGAGGTTGGCTTTAAAGAAATGGTCAAAATTGAAATAGGAATCATATATTCCTCTGACATTATCAATTACTATTGTAAATGCTGAATTCTTGGATGGAAACACCACCAAATGTTCATCTCTCCCCTAATGCTGATTTTTTGTTTATCTGAATATAATGTGAATAAATTGGATGGGAATCAAGCTAATGGCATTAATATGCCTCCCTCCTCTCTTAGAGGCCCATAATAACAACTTGATTGGAGAGAATAAACAGCTTCAGACAAGGAGCTCCACTCTGACTGCTGAGAGAGATGAACTACAGAGGCGTCTTGGAAAACTGGGTGAGTACCTTGTTTTAATTTGTTGTTTGTAGAGCAGCTTGGTGCTGTCGACACAGTGAATCCAGTGTGGAAGATTCCCAATAAATGAAACCATAAGATTTAATATGGAAATGGTCTAGATGAGGCATAATTTGGAGGCTCAAGGCACACCACAGCATAAACTTCAGTGTTAAAGTTGTCCAATACCAAGCATTTATAATAAACTGAACACATTTCCTGTGGACACATTTATTACAAACTGTAATTTACAGTAATACGGATAAATGTTTTCTTTCTTTTTCTATTCAGAATCACAATCAATGAAGCAGATTAAACGCTTTGCTGGTATGTAGGCTTTGTTTTGTGATAATTTCACTTCAGTACTTTTGCTGACAATAAAGCATTTTTTTGTGTGTTTTAGTATTGTATTAGGACCAGGTTCAACACAGTGTGCCCACAGTAGCCTATGTATAACGGTTTCTTTTAGAGCCCTGGTATGGTTTTGGGATTTTCTAGGCAAGGCAAGTTTATTTATATAGCGCATTTCATACACAAAGGCAATTCAATGTGCTGTACAAAAATAAAAGCAAGTAGGCCTACAGTAATTGGTAGAGAGTAAAAGCATAGCAAAAACATAAAATAATCATGTGAAGTAAAAAAAGACAGGGCAATAATAAAATGAAAAAAAGGAATTAAAGGTTTAGATATATAAAATAGATTTTAGGAGAAAGCATCTGAGAACAGTTTGGTCTTAAGTCTAGATTTGAAACTGTCAACAGCAGGGGCATTTTTTTATTTCTTCTGGAAGTTGGTTCCAAAGTTGCACTGCATAGTAGGAGAAAGCGGCTTCACCACACTTTGTTCTGACAAAGGGTTCTTTTCCAGCAAATTTTTATTCAGTGACCTGAGAGACCTGAGTGATGTTTGCTGCTGACACACGTCTGAAATGTAAACGGGTCCAGTGCCATTTAATGATTTAAACACAAGTAACAGTACTTTAATGTCAATTCTGTAACTTACTGGTGACCAATGCAGGGACTTCAGAATTGGAGTAATATGGTCAGTTCTTTTTGCTCCAGTGAGAACCCTGGCAGCTGCATTTTGGATCGGTGGAAGATGTTTGATGGTTTGAAAATATGCACGCACAAATCAAACTTTATCAATAAAAACAATTGAGGGAAGCAATAAAACATTATGCAGTATGCCACTGTATCAGGTTTTAAGCACAGACAGCTGGCTACATGGTTGGAGATACGAGTTCATGGACAAGTAAGCTCCTATATCTGATAAAACAGTAACAATTTCACCAAATCTGTGATTTATTATGTTTATGGGAGGGTAATGTAATAAGTTTTTTCATGTTCCCACCAATGTAATAATTTCCTGCAAATGTAATAATTATTACGTTTGTGGGAAATGTTTTATTACGTTAACAGTAGGCGACTGTTATTACGTTTATGGGAAATTGTTACGTTTGCAGGATTATTAAATTTTTAAAGTGCATATTTTTATTACGTTTGTGGGTGTTACATACATTCATGAAAAAATCTGACATACATTTTAATCTTTTTTCTGTCCAAGTTGCTGTGACTTTGGATCCTGACTCAGCACATCCCGAACTAACTCTCTCAGCTAATGGCAAAGAAGCAGAAGTTGGAGAGAGAAGATCTGGAATCCTAAAGACCTCTAAGAGGTTCTGGACTTATACCTGTGTTCTGGGGAAACAGGGTTTCTCTTCTGGAAAATTCTACTATGAAGTTCAAGTTCTTGGGAAAAGTGACTGGGATGTGGGAGTGGCTAGAGAGTCCATCAACAGGGATGACCTGACACTGTCTACTCAGGATGGATTCTGGTCAATGTGGCTGAGAAATGGGACCAATTATTCAGCAATTGATAATCCAAGTGTTCCCCTCTCCCTTACAGAGAAGCTCCAGAGGGTGGGGGTGTTTGTGGATTATGAGGCAGGCCTGGTCTCCTTCTATGATGCAGACTGTTGGTGTCATCTGTATAGTTTTACAAATGCCAACTTCAACGAGAGGATTTATCCATATTTCTTTGTTGGTCATGATCCAGTGTCAATAATTATCCAACCTATAGTGAAGTGCGTATCAGGAGTATAAGAAGGTGCATGTTCTGCTTTAGTCTACTCCCAAACCACAGTCACTATGTTTTTTTCATGCATCTGAACACATGTTTAGCTTCTGTAGATCACAGACAGTTAAAGTCACACAAGCCTTTTAACAGCAATATATCTCACATGGAATGAAAGAATTTCAAGCAGCATAGACCTAACGCGAACGCAAACCACGTTAGAGTCAACGGCACCTCAGATCTCTCTTTCAGTTTCGAATAATGAGGATTTATTGATTCAGTGTAAGTGCTTGTTCAATTCTGTGTTCGGTCTATGCTGTTCTAAATTATTTTGTTCCACTCGCTAACTGGTGCATTTAGCATGCTTCTTCAAAAGGGCTGAGCTTGAATTCACTCCGGAGCTGTCCTTTAAGATAGCTATGATAACAGGAAATAATTTTGGTTTTCTCTGAACAGCATGCTTTTACATGCAAGTTATAGGTTACAATTTCTTGGATATTCAACATTTAGTTGCTTGTGCTCAAATGTACTAGTGTTCACTTTCTGATTATGTAGAACTGTTTTTTGGTTCCCATCTGTGCCCAGTCATTCAGTCCTGACAGTAAATGTGTGCTTGTGTTTTAGGCCTACTACTGTGTGCCCATCCTTGTGAATGTTCACAGAGGGTATCCATGGTGATTGTAAGAATCCTGCATTGGTGTATGTAAATATTATTTCTATGCAGTAGGCCACAGATGAATGACTAAATAAACTAGAGCACAGTCCTCCACCAAGGCAATGTGGTCACAGAGACAATAATTACAGATGGTGTTCTGGATCACCGATCACCACCAAAATTTAATCAGTTCTTACTTGTCCCAATAGTCATCCAAATCCGTGCAGTACTTTTCGAGTTATCTTGTACACAGACAGACAGACACACACACACACACACACACACACACACACACACACACACAGACATATGCAGGCGAAAACATAACCTACTTGGTGGAGTTAATAAAGATTAGGCTATGTGTATCTGTCTTGGGGAGGAAGGGCTTTAACAAGAAAATCAGGTAAATACTAGCATCTAAAAATGGGCAAACCTAAAATATTAAATTTCTTTCATTTTGATTTATGCTCTTCCTCTTCTGCCATGTGTTCGCTAACATACATTTATTATATCTAATTTTAATAAAATCCCATCTCAATATACAAATGATCTGTATTTTGTATTCTTAACTTCATTTGGTAATGTTACAAGTGATAAGCAGCTCAATGGGCTCAAATCCAGACTAGCAGTGGGATATAAGAGTAATCTGAAAGGTGTGACAAGGGGTAAAAGTGGGTACTGATATCAGTGCTGAAGTCTCACACACAAGAAAGGGGAGGGGTTTGAGTTTCAGATCTTTCTTTGCTGTAGCAGCTAGACTTGCGTAGAGTAGAGCAACTAATGCCATAGAGTTTTACAAAAAAAAGGCCATGATAGTATGATGAGCCGTGCTGCATCATTTTTATATATAGATTACAGTATAAAAGGGATAACCAAACTCAAACACAGGCTGTAGCGAAGGGAGAGAACAGTGACCCCACCTCGTCTCAAACCCGGGTCTCCGGGTTGCTTGACGTGCAACTTGACCGCAACGTCAAAGAGCCAGGCTCATTGGTATGGCAGTCAGAGCGCATACTCAACCGTAGTGACGACACTCCTTCACACAGGCTCAAAGTCATGACTACAATTGAGTCAATGGTAAAAAAAAAAGAAAGAAAAAACATTTTTGTGCCTGGTAGCCAGGCCAGTCACATGCTCACACACACACAGTAGGTTTTGAGTCCCACAGGTGACATGTGGGCCTGCCATTTTCAGTACTATTGTAATGTGGCAATAGTACTTTGCAAACTACTTTTTGGTGTGAAAGCAAATCAAATTAGGTAAGCCATTGAATTAATTGCTTTAGCAACCTGGTAAAATGCACCAGAATGAAGGACATTGCATGAAAATGCTTACAAAATTCCTGACCTGACCCCCATAGCCTCTGTATAAAGACAAGCATTATTGTTGGATATATTAAGATAGGAGATTTAGAGTTTTATTTTTTCAAAATACAGTATTCTCCATCCCTCTTGTAATTAGTAAGTACTTGTAATTTTTTTTTTTTTTTAATTGAGCCCCTGCCCCTCCAAAGGTCTCTGCACGGCCCTGGCAGAGTTCCTAGGGCTAAACAAACCATCCCATGGTAGTAAACTGAACATTCTAATGCATTGAATTTATTCCTTTTCCTGACTTGAAAAAAATGGGTAATAACATTTAAAACATATCTAATAAATTCACTTTCTTTCAAATAATGCATATTTGAAGTCCACAAATTGGGAAGTCCTGAATAGATAAAAGTGGTTTTACTTTTTTGTGCCTGAATATTCTAAAAGCTTCTAGCCTATCTATTTGGGACTTCCCAGTTTGTGGGCTTCCCATGTGCATTATTTGAAAAAAAGGTAACACTTTGCGGTAAGGGTACATGAATTATAATGAATTCATGCATGATTTCATTCATGATTCATTCGTGATTCATGCATTACTTCATCTCTGAATATCTAATGACTCATCAGGTATTAGCATGAATTCATTGTTTATCATTAATGACCTCCTGCTGAAATAGCAGATGATCTTAAGCATTAATTACTCTAGGTACATCATCATGAGTCATGACTAATTACACATGATCATGATGTTTTTGTTCAAAAGAATTTGATATAATAAAAGTACTTATTTAGCCTACTTTGGCCTAGTCATACGCCATACGTCAACTAAATTTTACCAATTTAACCTGTCAACACTTTAGTTGAGGTGGCACAAACATGATGAATTCATCATGATCATGCTAATACCCCCTGACACATCCCCAGACCCTGTGATGTTTCTAGCAAGACAACAGAGGCCACGACAGAGACAGTCATCATATGGGAACTGTGGATCAAACACACATGCTACCAGGGCACAGAACTGCCCAGCCCATGACCAAACATGTCGTAACTACGGAAAAAAAAAACACTTCCCCGCAGGCCAGATAGTGGTAATAACACTCCCCAGGGCTCATCCACTATAATCCACCATGTAACATCAGGCCCAATGCAATTTAAGTCCTGCACAGTCAATGTCAACGAAGTGTGTCTTCCCCTGTTGTTGGACACAGGTGCTAGTGTGTCCTTGGTGAATGCCACCACTTACCATAAGTTCTTCAATTCCCTGCCACTGTCTGCACCCACAGCTCTTCTTCGTGACTATGGTGACTCAAGAGTTGACCTGCTGGGGTCCATTAAAGTGACTATTAGTTATGGCACTAGGGTGTTACCCTCTTTTGTGTTCAATGTGGCCCGACAAGGGGCGAATTTAATGGGTCTGGACCTGTTTACGATTCTCACTCATTGACACAGGGGGTGCAGCCATTATGACTGCTGCTGCTGGACCATATCAGAAGTGGTCATCACTCTTTGACGGGCTTGGCTGCCTTTCTGCATTTACCCACCAACCTCTCATTGACTCCTCAGTGACTCCAGTAGTCCAGCCACTGCATCGGATTCCACTGGCCCTGAGAGATGGAGTGTCAGTCGAGTTGCAGGGCCTGCTAGACGCAGGCATTATCGAGCCAGTGGATGCCTCTCCGTGGATTTCAAATCTGGTCGTGGTGAGGAAGAAATCAGGGGCTTTACGCATCTGTGTGGATCTGCGAGCTGTCAACAAAGCAGTGATTCCAGACAAATACCCGTTACCCACATCTGAGGAGCTCACAGCACAATTTCACGGCTCCTCAGTTGAGAGAGAGCTACCTCCAGGTACCCCTCCACTTGGAGAGTAGAAACCTGACTGCCTTTGTCACACACTTAGGGGTTTTTCGCTACACTAGAATGCCTTTTGGCCTCAGCTCCGCCACCTCCTGCTTCCAAAAGGTCATGTCTTCAGTGCTGGCAGGCATCCCGGGTTATTTATCTTGACGACCTGGTGGTACACGGTCCCACTACCGAAATCCATGACAGTCGCCTACATAGCGTGTTCAAAGCCCTAACTAAGCACAACCTCACACTCAATGCCAGCAAATGTGTTTTTGCTGTACCAGCCATTGAATATGTTGGCTTCAGACTGTCAGCAGAGGGCATCTCTCCCCTGGAGTCCAATGTTGAGGCTATCCTTTCTGTCCCTGAGCCAACCTCACCCTCTCAATTGGCTTCTTGCCAAACAAACGTCCAATCAGTGTTGGCTTTGAGGCGGGTTGATGTGTGGCGCAACGAGAAGCAAGTCTAAAGAACATGTACTTATGTTAGTACGTTATACTGTATGCTTTGTTGGTCTGATTGGTTGATTTGGCCCGTCTATCACCAACATAGGTTTTGATATCCAATCAGTCAAAACTAAACTAACGAAAACGTAACTAACGAACCAAAGCTACTTCAACGGATGGTTCCCAGATGGAATTGCGGGAGCAAGTTCATCTGGCGGAGTCAGGTTATAACTGTCAGGGCTTATTCTCTGTTCAAGGAAACCTATATGGTTGGACCAAAATGTCTTGGGTCTTCAGTATTGGCTAATCTCAAGTAGCTTGAGCAATAGAGCTCTTGTTGAAATTTGACCGTAATTCCCCTTTAAGAACAGGACTGAAAGGAAGGCATAGCCTCCATCTTTTAAACCACACATGGGCAAAATGTAGCCTGGCATGCCAAAAATGTACAACTCAAAAAGCATTTTCTAACATTTTCTAACATCGACCAGTAAACCAAGGCATTAGAGGGAGGGAGGTCAATCATGCACTTTGAGAAATTACAGTGCTACAGGCTCTTGGTTAGACCAAAGTCTTGCAGAGCTTTGAAAGTCGATGGCAATCAGGCTAGGCAAAATGTGGCATGGGGGCCAGATGAATACAGTGGAAGAGATAAGTTGTCTATCAGAGTTACTAAAATTAAATCAAAGAATGGACTCCAAAATATGTTGCTACGAATGTGTCTCAAAGGTGATCTGTTTGAAATGTCAGGGAATTATCTGCCTTCAAAGAATACAATATTAGCAAACTCTTTGATACAAACATGCTAATTGTCCTTAAATTTTACCGCTCTGCCAGGCAGAATATTTCTACAAAGAGGTCTACCAGGAGTCATCAACAAAGGTGAGCTGTTTGCTGTCTCACAAAATCATCATACACAGAAAACAATTTTCAGATTTATTGTGGCTATGGTAGAGACAGCTATATTATCATACTATAGTCTACAATAATTGCGTCACATTGATTTATACCACTTAACTGTGTAATGTCTAATTTATCTAATATGTTGCCCTCCGCTTACTTTGCCAAATTATCTGTGGCTATCAGACTAAAACTGCTGCCCACTCCTGTCCTAAACCTTAGGCCTCTTCTTCAGAAAGTAGAGCACATGTAACCAGGGTCGGTCATTCCGCACACGGGTCTCGAACCTGGCACCCCGTCAACTACAACACACCCACGACATGGAAGAAAAACGTTCTAACCATTGAGCCCAGGCTTTGTGAGGATTTACACGTACAGCCACCAGATAGCCCAGGTTTTGTGAGGATTTACACGTACAGCCACCAGATAGCCCAGACTAGTTGACATCCGTTAAACACACATAACCACACATTTATTTTTTCTTGACTTCCTCTTTCAGGCAGCCTCTCTGATATTTTCCTGCTACTACTGTACAAGTGCACACTCACTCTTATCTGACCTAATAGCACAGAGACAAACATGTCTGAGAGCATTTATGAAGAGCCAGATGACTCTGGTATTAACACAACTGCTGCCACCATATCAGAATCTACATATGCAAATGTAGTTACTAACAGTTCTAGGCCAAAAGTGCAACTCATGATGCAGGATAGTCCAGGAGGTCGTAATCATGGTAAGTCTGCAGTAAATTGTTCTTTAAGTAACATTATATTCTACTTTTCAAGGTTAAGTTTTACTCTCAGATATGTTCTCCTCAGGTTGCTACAAGTTGGTTGTGGTGTTTCCGGGGCTGCTGTGTGTTCTCCTTTTGGCTGCCATCATAGGACTGAGCATCATGGCAAGACAGTTACAACTCAGTTACAACAACATCACCAATGAGAACAAGTTAGTCATGCATGAATATAAGCAACTACAGACTAATCAGACAAACGTGATAAAAGACGTAGAGGCCATTAATAACAACTTGATTAGAGAGAATAAACAGTTGCAGACAAGGAGCTACACTCTGACTGCTGAGAAATCCCAGCTAGAGACCAACTTCAGGGCCATGACTGCTGAGAGAGATGAACTACAGAGGCGTCTTTGCAAACTGGGTGAGTATTTTGTTTGATAGCACAGTTTCATTTGTTGTCAGTGCTAGAGGAGATTGGTGCTGTCTCTGTAGTGTTTTCCCCAGCTGATGTGTTCATTAGTTCTTATTTGTGGTTAATCTCATTGAAGGGATCATTTTACAGTACTGTGAATGGTGACTTCTACCCTTTCCGGTAACACTTTACTTGAAGGTACTTTCATAAGCATGACATGACACTGTCATATCTATGACATTATCATGTCATGAACCTGTCATAAATATTATTAACATGTCATAAATTGTTTATGACCACTGTCATGAAGTGTCAATTACACCTTGTCATGACAACTTGACATTGTCTGGGTTGTCTTCATTATGACATCTTGACATAACCAAAGTGACATTACCAGAAGTTGTCTTAGTTATGACAAGTTGACATTAATCAGGATGACATCAAAAGAACTTGTTTGTTTGTTTGTTTATTTGTTTAGCACAAATTATAAACATCTGTGCAAGGCGGGAACGAAGCCAGAAAGGCTTGTACAAGAGTTCCACGCCTATTGCCATGTTTAGTTTCATATGACATGCAGGCTAAACTTAAAGATCAAAAATAGGAAACAACTGAAAGCAAAATTATTAGGATCATAACAGAGGCAGGAAGAATTGACAAGATCCCAGAAATGAATTCAAGAGAATAGGACTACAAGTAAGGATACTAGAAGAAACAAAAAGCAAAAAGAGACAGGTAAAAATTATTTCATGTTGACTGTAGATGGATTTTCAGCTGTTTTTTAAAAACAGTGAAGGATGAGATGGATCGCAGCTGTGGACTTTAATTCACTCCACAGCTTTGGACCTCTAAAGGATATGTTGAACTGGTGCCTAGATGTATGTGTGCGTGGGAGCATTAGGTTATTGTTTCGCGATCTTGTATGGTAAGACTGTGTATCGGCTGTGGAAATAAA
>JAODXP020003668.1:5000-10000 GCA_027497455.2 Sardinella longiceps
AGAAGCAGGGTTGTACAAGACAGGGATGACGCTGGGAAGACAGCAGCCCATGTGCGTCTGCTGAGAGGAGGCACGGAAACACACACACAGCACAGTCACACACACACACACACACACACAACACACGTACACCCACACACAGGCAATGGGGAGAGCAGGAAATTATACTAGCAAAAGATTTGATACATTTGAATGTGTGTGTGTGTGTGTGTGTGTGTGTGTGTGTGTGTGTGTGTGTGTGTGTGTGTGTGTTTGTGTGTGTATGCGGATGTGTGTGTGTGTGTGTGTGTGTGTGTGTGTGTGTGTGTGTGTGTGTGTGTGTGTGTGTTTGTGTGTATGTCCATGATGCCATGAGCTTGCATGTCTTCTGGGGAAGATTCATGCTCCATCGAATAGAGGGACAACGTAAAAGAGGAAGAGGCTTCAACAGACCGACAGAAATGCTGGAAGGTTAAAAAAAAGAAGAATTGAGACAGAAAAGGTAAGATGGAGGTGAAGAAGACTGAGGGAAAGTGAGAGAGACTGAAAGAGAGAGAGACAGGAGAACACAAATACAGATGGATTAGGAGAGATTGAGAGAGACAGAAAAACAGAGGTAAAAAAAGAAACAGAAAGATAGACAGACAGACAGACAGAGACAGTGTGTTACAGAAAGACAGAGAGACAGACATAGAACAACTGGCAAGAGCAGAGGCCCTCAAAGAGTTATTGTAACTGGCCAACCACAAGGCAGACCCATTCTAGTTAATTATTTGAGGGTTCAGGATGTAGGCCTTAGGGTATACATTAAGATTTAGCCACTGACAGTTGGCAGACACTTGAAGCAGAGGCAGACAGAGAGACAGACAGACAGACACCAAGCTAGAGGCATTGAAACAGAGGCAGACAGACAGACAGACAGGCACCGTGCTGGAGGCACTGAAACAGAGGCAGGCAGGCAGACAGACAGACAGACAACAAGCTAGAGGCAATGAAACAGAGGCAGGCAGACAGACAGACAGGCAGACAGACAGCAAGCTAGAGGCAGTGAAACAGAGGCAGACAGACAGACAGGCAGTGAAACAGAGAAAGCGTCCCTCATCCACAAGCACAAACTGTGTTACTCTGAGTCCCGGTAGCCTCAGGCTTCCTCTGACATTATCAAGCTGGGAACACTCAGTCACCACAGCCAGATACCACACATCACCCTACACACACACACACACACACACACACACACACACACACACACACACACACACTCTACACTCTTTCTATTGCTGCACCTCTCTCTCTCTCTCTCTCTTCTCTCCTCTCTCTCTCTCTCTCTCTCTCTCTCTCTCTCTCTCTATCTCTGGCACACATACACACACCCACACCCACAGACACCTCTCTATACACAGTAACTATATTGACACACACTCTTTTCTCTCTCTACTTACTGTACATACACACAGGCCTCAGGTTTCACACCAGTCTAAGTTCACTTTTTTTTATTTTTATTTAGTATTTATTCAGTATCGTATATTGTATTGTATATATGTAGTATTGCATTGTTTTGTGGTAACAATGGAGTTTTTTTAAAAGGTATATATTATTCATATCACTCAGTAACAGGACCCCACATCTAATAGAGCAGAGCATGATTGTACAAACAATATTCACAATATTCTAAACGGTTTGACTACAAACTGTGTTTGTGATATCTCTTGCCACTCTGGGTCAAAATGCCATATTATATATGGCTTTTTTATGTGATATGTGATCTTAGCAGAAGTAACTGGGAAAGAAATGGAAGCCTCAGGTTTTTGTTGTAGGATCTCAAAAAGACATCTAACGTCCTCAATATTTATTGAAGCACTGATGTTGATTCTTTTTAAGGTCTCTGTGTCAACAAATACACAAATGTTTATTTTCTTCCTTATGGGTGGTGGAAGTGTAGCGGTTAAAGGTGTGGTCAGTAATGTGTTTTTTTAAGAGAGCTCTCAACTCAAAAATCTTAGTTGTAAACAATCTGCAGCCTGCCCCCAAAACAAAATCACTGACTTAGCCTTTAAGGACATGACAAGCTGGGCTTGTACCCTGGAAAGTAGGGGCTCCAATCAGACTGTGCCCTTGAAAATGGCACTTAAGCCTAAATTGCCCTAGGGGAAATTGACCCTGAAGTAATCATAGTTGACAGATGTGTGTCGCTTTGGATAAAAGCGTCTGGTAAATGTAAATGTATTCCTGTCATTCAAACCAGTCAAGTTTAATTTAACACCTATCCAACATACTCATAATGGTACCAGGCAGGTGGGCAGAACCATTGTCAGAGATGGGGTGGTGGTGGTGCTGCTGTTGTCCATGCCTGGTGAATGGAATAGTCCATTTTAGCTCCAATACAGGGGTGGAGCAGGAAGACTTCAAATGGAAGAATGGCTGGAGGGATGGATGGATGGAGAGATGGAGAGAGAGAGAGAAAAGAGAGAGGAGGACGACGAAGGGGAAAATAACCTCTCCTCCAGCCGTCTCCCCCTTTTATAAATATTTCACCAGGCCTGTCACTGCAACGCCACAACACTGGGCAATCTCAGGCCTCTCTAATATTGGCTAAATAATTAATGCAATAAAACTCCTGTTTCTCTCCTTCCATCCCCTCTGCCTCTCCATTCCAACAGCCTCTCCTTAGCCAAGAGCCAGCAGGGGAGGCAGGAGACTGGAGACTGTCTGGCCCAGGAACAGTGGGGCATGGTGGGTGGAGACGATCCCAGCTGACTAGGGTCCTTCTCCGTATCTCAATCCCACCACCGGATTGACAGTAAGTCTTGTTGTATATCTCAGCACAATCTCTCCCACTCTGCTCTGCACAATCCCCATTGCCTTTATTGATTTACCCATGTATTAATATTTAAGATGCTATTACTGTAAGAGTTCATAGAGTCACTGTGCAAATGCCCTAGTTCTGAAGCAATCTATCTCCCTAGTCTGCATTGTTCCCTTCGCATGATATGTACCCAGTAATTGATTGCTCCTAGTTGCCAGAAAAAAAACGTCCCCTGTGTGCTGTGTGCTGTGTGTCTATACAGAACGTGGAACAGCTGATACCGCATAAAGGGCTTATATGCATACAGGGCATTGTTTATGCGCATAAATGCATATGTTGTCATGGCGCCGATTGTGCTGTCATTAGGTGGGTTTACATGAACACTTCTAATCTGATTAGAAAGATTCCATGTGCATTCTATGGAACAGTATCCAAGGAGATGCATTCATAAATGCCAATTGAGATGGAATATTGGGTAAAATAATCAGATTAGAAGTGTCCATGTAAACGGGGCTATTGTGTTGTCATTGCAGAAACGTTGGTGCATTGGATACAGATACAGTAGGCAGCAGGGATGCAGGCTCAGACGAAAGAGTGGTTACTCACTGGTGGTCAGTGAACTGGTTTTGTTTGGGCTGGCAGGGCTTATTACACTAAGCCAGTGTTTCCCAAACTTTTTCTGTCACTCCCCACTTTGGAAGGGAGAGAATTTTCACGCCCCACTCCAGAGTTTTGTCAATGTTACAATTTTGCATGTTACTAATTCAAAGCCAAATTTCTCTTTAACCCCTCATCGCAGCAACTAGCAAATAACCATGGGAAAGCTCAATTTACTGTCATACGTGCATATCTGACAAATAGTGGTGAATTCGGGGGACATGGTGCGAGTGTTGGTCGATCGCAAAGAGATGTCTGGCGCCCCACCTGTCATGTGTCTGCGCCCCACTAGTGGGGCCCGCCCCACAGTTTGACAACCACTGCACTAAGCCATGTAGACGGGCCAGATAAGTTAGTGGGCTGGGTCCTGAAACACCCCCACAACTAGCCAGTCCTCATTGATAGCAGTCAGCATTTAACCTGGGCCTGAAGAGTGTCATTCCAAATCACATATCAAGAGTGTCAACCCATTAGCTACTCACTCTCTCTCTCCCCTTCCCTCCATCCCTCTCTCTCCCTCCCTCCATCTCCCCTTCCCTCCATCCCTCTCTCTCCCTCTATCTCTTCGCTCCTCTCTATCAGAGAAGACATGCAGACACACACATCACACACACACACACACACACACACACACACACACACACACACACACACACACACACACACACACACACTCACCCCACACACACACACACACACACACACAGTTTTTTGCATAGTGGGTAGGGTCGGGGGTTTATTTCTTTGTTTGTAAATTCTACAGCAATTACTGTAGATCCTAATGCCTATAGCCAAACCACATCAGTCATGGGTATATTATATGACACACAAGGACATTCACTTCGTCCACACCCATAAATTATTTTTTACAGAGGACATCTTATAATTTCTTCTGCCTATAAAGGGCACTGAGAAGTTAGTTTAAATAAAAAAAAAAGTCTGTTTTGTTATCTACGGGCGCTGTCCATGGTACTACTTGAGTGATTCATCCTCTTCTATTTCTCCTGAGAACACTGCTCAATCTAAGCAGAGAGACAAGAAGAACCAGGCTACTTCCCTTACCCCCCCCCCCCCCACACACACACACACACACAAATGTCCCTGATGAATCTCATTCCATGTACTTCTCAAGCAAAACAGAACATCATCATCAACAACAACAACAACAACAACAACAAAGCATGTCCTTGTGTGCCATTCATTCCACACTCACACCTGGAGCAGGGCAAGTTCTCCACAGAGGGAACCCTGCAAAGCCTTCAGAGCACTTGAACACCATTTCTTTTTTCTGAAAATGTCTCAAGGCAATCTCAGAGGCATGCGCAATTGCACAACTTAAATAAATTTGACCTGGTGAGTTCAATATTTGACTTAATGTAAATATTTATTTAACCTTGAATATTTGCTGGTTCTGGTTTGTTTATCCAAGGATGAATTTCAGCTCTAATTCCATGGTGTGCATTTACGGTTATACAGTCTGTACATTACTGGTGCATTAACATCCTACTTCAACATGAGTTTTGTGCTTGGGCAAGCATTTTGTGCCAAAAGGTGAATG
>JAODXP020003668.1:25000-32500 GCA_027497455.2 Sardinella longiceps
GTATGTGTGTGTGTGTGTGTGTGTGTGTGTGTGTGTGTGTGTGTGTGTGTGTGTGTGTGTTCTGTGAGTATAATGTGCCGTAAGTGAACTGGAGTGGTGGACAGGCAGAAACAAACACAGTGCTTGTGATAGCTGACTCTATGTTTCAACCCCAAAGCTGCCAATGGCAGTAGCTTCTAAACACTAAACACTTTCTTTTCATTGGCTGATGTCATGATGTTAGGCCACCCATATACCAAGTAAATGGTACCGGTAAATGGACTGCATTTATATAGCTCTTTTCTGCTCCTAAGCACAGTCAAAGTGCTTCATAATGTAGACCGCACATTCACCTATTCACACACACACCAGTGGCGGAGGTTGCCATGCAAGGTGGTGGCAGCCTACTCACCGGCTACACTTGCTCGAGCTGGCCTTGAACCTGCAACCCTTCGACCTGCGCCACCACCGCCCTCACGATGTCACATGGTACACATGTCTCTCATCTGCTCTGGCCTTCAAAGAGATTATCTGGAGTCAATCCACCCTCAGCCCTCAGGAAGCTCTCATTTCAAGTCCATAGAGACTTTTACTTTTACCTTATAAAAGGCTTACTTGTGAGCTATAAGGTCCATATGATACAAGATTGTTTTCTGGCTGCAAAGTGTGGTGGAGGTCGACAGGGCCAAGCTTTCAGTGACCCACGCCCTCTAACCTCTGTTTCCATGGAAACCGCGCTCCCTAGACGCATGCCGGTCACTAAAAGCATGGAGGTTGCAAGTGTCACTGATGCAGTGTGTAGGTGTGTCAGAGGCGGTGTCTGTTGTGTGTGTAGGTGTGTGACTGTGGCAGAGGCGGTGTGTTTAGTGTGTGTGTTGGTGTGACTGTGGCAGAGGAGGTGTGTGTAGTGTGTGTCAGTGTTGCAGAGGCAGTGTGTGTAGTGTGTATAGGTGTTTGTGTAGTGTGTAGGTGACAGCTCGGCTTTCAAATATGCACAGCAGCAATCATATCATTTAAGTGTCAGCTGACAACGCCCCAGGGGGCTATACACATATTTGTGCATTTGTGTGTGTGTGTGTGTGTGTGTGTGTGTGTGTGTGTGTGCGTGTGTGTTTAGCTATGTGTGATTCTGTGTGTGTGTGTGTGTGTGTGTGTGTGTGTGTGTGTGTGTGTGTGTGTGTTCATGCACGTGTGTGTGCATGCTTGTTTAATGGTAATGTGGAAATGTGTATGTTTGTGTGTGTGTGTGTACCGAGTTGTGTGTATGTAAGTGTGCTAATCCATGTGCTTCTTAGTATGATTTGTATAGAGGGGTGTCTACATGCGTGTGTGTGTGTGTGTGTGTGTGTGTGTGTGTGTGTACAGTATGTATGTGTATGTATTGTCTATCTATAGATGTATAATGTACAGTGTATATATTTCAATGCCTGTTCATGTGTAGGCTACCTCAGGTTGTTGTGCATGCATGATGCATGTACACAGGTTTATATGTAGCTGTGTGTGTGTGTGTGTGTGTGTGTGTGTGTGTGTGTGTGTGTGTGTGTGTGTGTGCGTGTGTGTGATGTATTGCTACAGCAGGAGTGTGTGTGTGAGGGGATGAGTCATGACCTTATGCTGTGTGTGTGGGCGCGAGCCGCTCGCCTGCCTGATCAAGCCAGACACCTGTTTGCTGTTGCCATGGCGACAATGGGATGCCATTTTGTGGCAGCGGGCATGATCTTATGCTCCTTCAGGACGACGCCAGGTGTGTGTGTGTGTGTGTGTGTGTGTGTGTGTGTGGCAGCAGGCATGATCTTATGCCCCTTCAGGACGACTCCAGGTCACTCTGTGTGTGTGTGTGTGTGTGTGTGTGTGTGTGTGTGTGTGTGTGTGTGTGTGTGTTTGTTTGTATGTGTGTGTGTGTGTGTATCATCGGGTGTGATCTTGTGCTCGTCCATGAGGATGCCAGGTCACGTCTGCATGTCTGCTCTGGTGCTGTAAAATCATCACAAATTACACAGGTAGCAGAGATACTTCTGTAAACTAGAAAAGCACTCGGAGAGCGCGGGCCTCTGCCAAGGTGTAGCCGGTGGTGGTCTGCACCGCACATGGGTCTCGAACCCACCACCACGCAAACTACAAACTCAGCAAACTGTGTGTCCCAATACACACATTGTCCGAAGATTTCATCCAAATCTGTGCATTACTTTTCGAGTTATTAAGTACAAGTACACAGACAGATGCTTTTACTTTTACTTACCTTAGGTAATAATTATGCATGTATACAGAAGGAATGGAGACTGCCTTGAAATTGTAAACAGGTAGCATACTTCCGTAAATGCATGTATACCATACAGTAGGAAGGCACCCTATCTGTGTGTGTGTGTGTGTATGTGTGTACAGTATCTGTGTGTGTGTGTGTGTGTGTGTGTGTGTGTGTGTGTGTGTGTGTGTGTGTGTGTGCGTGTGTGTGTGTGCAAGTGTAGTTAGATTGAAATATCTGGACCCGACAGACATACTATTTAAATACACACACACACACACACAAACACACACACACACACTCACCTCTAGCGACACACACTTTTTCAAAGCAAACACACACGCTTCAGGCCACACACACTTCAAAACAAACACACACGCTTCGGGCGAGACACAGTTTCAACCACAAAGCTCTGAATGGTTATCAGGCATGAAAGCTTTTCAACAACAGTCAACTTGCTTTTGGTGCTGTGCTAAGTTTGATTGACAGCTACTGACAGATGTTGTTTACAGTAAACGTTTGCCTACTGCTGGGTTTGGCTCTTTAGGGGCACAGGCTCCCTAAGAGATTTTAAAGGTATACAGTACCTTGTGAATTATGTTTTTAAGGCACACTTTGTGAATTACAGCATGTTTACTCATTGGAACTGCTCTTGAGACAACATTCTCAATGGACAATTCATTTAATTTAATTTGTGAAACAGTAAGTTTGAGATATTAACTGTTCCTTTGAGAACTGTTTTCTGTGAAGTTACCCCATGGGTTTTTTGTACAGTATGCAAATCATGGCTAATTTGGCTGAAGTAAAATTTATAAAAGACCAAACGCTAGTAAGACAAAGTCACTGTAGGCTTACAGTGTACAGGTACTGTTCAGGTACTTTACCATATCCTTTTCCTGAGGTATACCATAGACCAGGGGTTCTCAAACTTTATTGGGCCGGGGACCCCTGATGGAGCCAATTTTTTTTTCGAGGACCCCTCTTGATCGCAAAAAAATATAGGTATTGCTCTTTCAGATGCAACAGTTTTAAATAGGCATTTAATTAGGTTTTCTGTAGGTCTTCTGATGCCCAAGGAAAGTATCTCAGTAGTATTTATATCTCTAAAAGACAAGTTTATTTTTGTAGCTATCTTTTTCACGGACCCCCTGGCAATGTGCTGCGGACCCCTGGGGGTCCCCGGACCCCAGTTTGAGAACCAATGCCATAGACAACATAGTCATTGACTTCATGTACAGTAGCCTACCTTTAGGTGATGTTAGATGACCTAAGATGGCCTGTTTCAAGAGAATGGGATTATACAAATTGCCCTCGCAGGTTTCCCATTTTATCATTTGCTGTGTGATCTTACAGTCATGCAGCTGAATTAGTTTGGGAAAGAAATGTTTAAACATTCAAGCATTGTTTTTGTTCTTATGATTGAAATAATATTCTCCAACAGTCTATGAAGAGACTTATTACAGGCCTATTGTCTGCCAGTCATACAGATAAAGTCTTAAACCCAACCCAAGGGGTTGCATCATCAGACAGTGGTCACAATAAATTATTGATTTATCCAGATTTTCTGCTTTGTCGTCCTTAGTTGATTGGCCCTAAACTACCATTTGGCCATATTTGATCTGCTGGTGATGGGGCTGGGACCGTGTCCAGTAGGGTGGGTCGATACCAGATCTAATCATCATGGACTTGTTTATGGTTGCTTTGATCCTGTGAATCCATATGAAACCTAATCATGACGGGCGTTTGTCTCTCTCTGTGTGTGTGTGTGTGTGTGTGTGTGTGTCTGTGTGTGTGTGTGTGTGTATGTGTGTGTGTGTGTGTGTGTGTGTGTGTGTGTGTGTGTGTGTGTGTGTGTGTGTTTCTCCTGAATGGAGAAGAGCTCTGTACTCTAGGCTAGGAGTTATTATCACCTGGCTGGATCTTTGTATTTACATAGAGTACTGCCATACTGTCCACTGACTGTGCTGCTCTGCAGTGCCCCAGTTGTACTGTACATATGTAATGGACATTAGTTAGCCTAACGGCACATATAGAACTTCCTAGTCAGCTGACTGGAGGCTTGGGGTCCGTCCGTTTCCCAAAACTTTAGTTACTAACTTAATTAGCTACTAGCAACTTTGATGGTTGCAATGTAATTTCCCCTTACTAAGTTAGGTCTTGTTTTGGGGGTTCGCCTCCTGATCCAAGGTTACAATAGCTGGATTTCACTTTACGTCACTAACGTATTTTTCTAAGTGTTCTTCTGTATTTTTGTAAGCGCGCGAACCTCAACTGATGGGCAACTGGAGCTGGAGCCATTGAAAGCACTGTGTATTGGCTGCATTTTGCACAAAAAGCCTCAATTTTGTGCTGTTTTTGGATGTTATAAACTGTCTAACCGAGAGAAGGGAAAGGGTTAATATCGATTACCTAAGGAAATCGACGTAAAGGTGAGAAATGAAAAAAAAAAAAAACCTCACAGAACAACGCCGTAGTTCGTAATGCTTTCATCAAGTACGGGTCATGTCCGATGTATCTCCCTACTAACTTCTTGTATTTTTCCCTACATACCGGCTCCAAACCACTACATATGCACTTTTCTCTGTGCCCTCCATTGGTGTTGTTAAGCTTGCCTCCACCTCTTGCCCATCAGTTCGAATTGTTCGCGCTCCCGTTATCACGTCATTGAGACCCTGCTATATTCACTTATGTTGCAGTGAGGTCATCAACATTCTTCTGCTGTGGAACCCTCAATGATAGATGATGTTGGACAAATGTTCTGTCTATTTCTCTACCTCTGCAAGTGACTCAGTGGATATTGCTAACTAGCCAAACTACCAGTCTGAATCAGGGTCAGTTGGGTTTAGCGAGTGGTTGGAGAAGTTAGGACCTTTGTTTCCTAAGTTGTCCCTTTAATTTTCTCACAATGGAGAAATTTGCATTGTTATAGCATCCTATAGAGACAGTTATCAAACTTCATCATCCATTCATCCATTTGACACACACACACAAACACACACATCAGTCTCCCATGTCACTACCCACACCACAGGATGATAATATACCATATACCTGAATACCTGAACAGTGTACTATATCAGAGTAATGCATAAACAATTGCAATCTATGACAACATCACAGGTAAAACATGCAGCCATGTTAGACAGACTGTTTCATTGGACAAGCTGCCAGCCATTCTTGTCTGCTGGTATATTCAAAGAGGTATTGGTGTGTCTGTCCAAACCAAAGTCATCTTGCTTTGAAGAGTCTGAGAGAAATAACTCATGTGGCCTTGAGACCACCTCACAGAGAAACCCTCATTTAACAGGCCAATCACCATTAATCCGTAGACGCCACTTTTATTTAGGGTTCATCTGTCTAGCACATTTGTATTCATTTTAAAAGGCCACAGAGGAAGGAACCTGATTATAAAGATGCCAAGGGCACAAGGGCAACCGGATTTAAACTCCCTTAGAAAATGTAGCATTTTAGTGACAAGTAATGGTAAAAGTTTTTTTAGTTTTAAAGTTGAATAGATGACCATTCATTCACATTCATATTCACATTTTCTTTTTAAGGGCTCACTTAAGGATTTGTGATTCATGTTATTTTTCACAGCTGAATGAGGATTCAAGGTTCATCTTCCTACTTTCACAGTTCTTACAGCAAGCAGTAGGTTAGCGCCCGCAGCTGTTCCCAGGCAGTCTGGCTTTGTAGCCTTGAGGAGCAGGGGAAGGAGAAGTGTGTGTGTGTGTGTGTGTGTGTGTGTGTGTGTGTGTGGGGAAGGGGAAGGTGGTGAGTGGGGTGGGGTGGGGAGGGTGAGGGTTGTCTGCTCTGAGGACCCAAAAGCTTATGCAGTTTATGAAAAGAGCTCTCCTTAATGGCATGTTTATTTAAAAACAAGCAAGCAAGTGCACGCACACACACACACACACACACACACACACACACACACACACACACACACACACTTTGATGAGAGCATGAAGGGGCCATGAAAGAAGCCTCTCTCCCTCAGTAATGCAGCTTAAAGACTCCTTTCATTTATTCCCTGCCTACAACAGATGGGAAATGGATTCACTTGTAGTCAATATTACCATGAATGATAACTAACTGCTTTTTGAATGATAAGTGCAAATAGAGAGGATCATAACGAATGAACTGGAACATTTCTTTAATAATAATTAAAGTGATTAAAAAATGTATTTTGTAATAGTCTGCAAGCATACAGAAACCACGGGTCTCTTAAAAGTCCTGCTGGAATGCTGCTTAATGATGTGTTTGTAATTAAGTTTACAAATCTTCAATAAATAACCTACCTGTCAATATCAATGAAGCATTTGGATATTATTATTATTATTATTATTATTATTATTATTATTATTACTATTATTTTCTTTCTTGGGACAAGCTGTGTTCTCCAGCTGAAAGAAACAAAGAAACTGGAATTTAAATTGCCTGGCCATTGCCTTTGTGCAGAATTCTGCTCGTTTTTTATCTCCCTCTCATATTCCGTCCGGGATCCTGGCCATTGACCTCTTTTGCATCAGATGCATCATGTCCAATAAAATCAGTGAACTTTAAGAATGCAGTCATTTTGAATTTAAACATCTCAAGCAAGCAATCATTTCTCAATATCCGAGATCATTGACTCTTGTACGAAGAGAAGCGTAGATTGAGGGTCTGGTTATGATCAGGATAGATTTTGGAGGGTTAAAGGAAATTCGGCGTGATAAGGACTGCAAGTATATTGCAACATCATAAAAAGTTCATTTCATTTCAGTTTGTTCATTTCAACATTTTCCAGGGAGCAGAATGTTGAAGCGTTCTTGCAGACCGGAGAAGACCGCTAGTTGTAGCTTCCGGGTGCATATTGCTAGGTGGTAAGTAGCTCTGTAAAGTTTCCAATGCCTCGTTTAAAATTTTGGAACTGTCATTATACTATCAACAAAGTGTAGGGCTACTTCCTCCTTTCCAGTACAGTAAAATGATGGGCAGAGGAAATGATACTGCAGCAATGTAGTACTGGTACTTCCTACCTCTCCTCTATCTATAGAACAGATGTTTTGGGAGGAACTATTACTATCAAGGATTCAAAGATTGAATTGAATACAAAGATTGACTGGCCTATCATTGATATAAAGATTTGCCTCACCAGGCATCTGTGGGGTAGCCTGACACGCCAGACTATAACATGAATGTATAGTCTGGAGACGAGTGATAGACCCCCGGGTAAAACTGCTAAAACTAATCAGCGCGACTAGCAACTAACAAGCGATTTAAACAACACTAAGCCCGCC
>JAODXP020003670.1:2500-5000 GCA_027497455.2 Sardinella longiceps
TATTATGGTTGGCAAGTCGGCAGAATAAAAGACCGTGGAAAAAAAAAAAACTTAGATCGGGCCCAATTTTCATTTGGGTTACGGCAAACAAAAATAATTTGAAGGATGTCCTCAATGTAAGATACTGGTCATTGGATCGGGTCAAGCAGTAGGCCTTTAATCTGATACTGGCCATTGGGTCGGGTTGAGCAGTAGGCCTTTAGGCTGATACTGGCCATTGGGTCGGGTTGAGCAGTAGGCCTTTAGGCTGATACTGGCCATTGGGTCGGGTTGAGCAGTAGGCCTTTAATCTGATACTGGCCATTGGATCGGGTCGAGCAGTAAGCCTTTAAGATGATACTGGCCATTGGGTCGGGTTGAGCAGTAGGCCTTTAATCTGATACTGGCCATTGGGTCGGGTTGAGCAGTAGCCTAGGCCTTTAGGCTGATACTGGCCATTGGGTCGGGTTGAGCAGTGGGCCTTTAATCTGACACTGGCCATTGGGTCGGGTTGAGCAGTAGGCCTTTAATCTGATACTGGTCAGCAGATGGCACAGACTCTTGACCCATCATACACTGGGGTCAGGCGGCCATATTGTCCTGCTGGGACACCAGAGGAACCAGAGAGGAGGGCAATATGGGAATATAGAGACAAACAGCATGAGGTGCACACACACACACACACACACACACACACACACACACACACACACACACACACACACACACACACACACACACACACACACACACACACACACACACACACACACACACACACACACCAGCATTATGGGGCCTACAGACTAACAGTGTGGCAAGTGAACACACACATATGCAATATGGGGCTACAGAGATAGACAGCATGGGGCAGGAGGCCTGGCATATACTGTATGGGCTGTATGTTCACACACACACACACACACACACACACACACACACAGAGAGAGAGAGAGAGAGAGAGACATGGACCCTACCCACTTTAAAGCATTCACTGTCAGGCGGCAAACTCCACTATCCGATCATAACCAGACTAACATCTTCCTTAAAATCATAAAATCACTCAATACTGAGCCCAGTAAGATGTCCAGTCTGAGCACACCATATAAATGGACCAAAGACAGCCCAACAAATTTTATAAATGCCTTAAACACTATAGAACTAAAGAGACAAATTGAATATTACAATAATAATTCATTTGAAGCCAATAAAGATGGTGTTAACAAAGCCACAAATGAATTAAACAACATATTCTTAAGGGCTTTAAATGTAGCTGGCATGAAAAAGACGAAGAAAAAACAAAAAAACAAGAACAACGACGAAAAATGGTTTGACAAAGAATGTAATGAAATCAGGAAAAAACTGAGACACCTTTCAAACCAAAAACACCACAAACCTGAACACATAGATATTAGAAAAGACTACCATGATACACTGAAACACTACAAACAGTTGATAAGACAGAAAAAACATAATTTCATGAACAAAACTCTCAATAAAATTGAAGAATCATTAAAAAACAATCAATTCTGGGAGATGTGGAATAATTTGAGCAAATCCAAATCACAGAATTTGCCAATCCAAAATGGAGAAATATGGAAAAAACACTTTGAAAATTTATACAATGACATTCGACCCCAAAAACTACATTCTAACTACAAAATAATCAAAGAAAAATTGCAATCCTATGAAAAAGCTATCAAAGATAACCAAAATCCAATTGATTTCCCAATTACGCAATTTGAATTAGAATCCAAAATTAAAAAACTGAAAACAAACAAATCTTGTGGCCCTGATAATATCAGAGGGGAGATGCTACAAAATAGCACCCCCGAACTCCAAAGGGCAATACTCAAATTATTCAACCTCTCCCTAAATTCAGGCTGTTTTCCTGACATCTGGAGCCACGGATATATTACACCCATATATAAGAGTGGAGATAAATTGGATCCTAATAATTTCAGAGGCATCTGTGTGAACAGTAGTCTGGGGAAGGTGTTTACTAGTATTCTTAATGATCGTATTGTAGCCTTCCTTATGGAGCACAATGTCCTGAGCAAAAGTCAAATTGGTTTCCTCCCAAAATACCGCACTACGGACCATATTTACACCCTACACACCCTAATAAACAAACATGTACATCAAACAAAAAATGGAAAAATATTTGGATGTTTTGTCGATTTCAAAAAAGCATTTGATTCTATTTGGCATGAAGGATTATACTACAAACTTTTACAAAATGGTGTAGGGGGTAAAGCTTATCAACTAATAAAAGATATGTATTCGGAAAACAAAAACGCTGTAAAAATTGGCAACAAAGTTACTGAGCCCTTCACTCAAAAAGGGGTGTGAGGCAGGGCTGTAGTCTTAGTCCAACATTGTTCAACATTTACATCAATGAGTTAGCGGTGCAGTTGGAACAGTCTACAGCTCCTGGCCTCACCCTACAAAATAAAGAAATTAAATTCCTCCTCTACGCAGATGACCTGGTGCTGCTGTCTCCCACCGCACAGGGGCTACA
>JAODXP020003670.1:25000-35240 GCA_027497455.2 Sardinella longiceps
ATTTAACGTCACACACACGCAGCCCGCTAGCTAGCTCCGCTATTGCTGGGTAGACGCATGCTGCCCGGCCAAGCTTGGTTCAGCCAAAACCTCGATCGACTTTTAAAAGCCATCACATGAAATGCAAGCACGATCATTGCCTGAAGCAATGATATTATCAATGCCGTGTGCGACTGTGTGTGTGTGTGTGTATGGGTGTAGACATATGTAAAGGCCAACATGCTGGGCACACTTACCAGCGACAGTGCTCAGCAGAAGCACGGCGAAAAGCCCTAACGCCAGGACAGACATTCGGCCCGGCACTGCCATATCTAGCGGATGCAGACGACGGGGTTGTCCCAACCAGCGTTTCCACAAAGTTTTCTAGTGATTGCTCCTTTCTCTGGGTGAGCGGGGAAAGCTCATTCGTTAGTTACTTGTCTGAAGGGTATAAAATGGTTGAGGATGATTATGAACCGATAACACATGTCTTATACGCCGAATGTGTCCATGCTCACGTTGATTGTCGTGGAGAAAGTGCAGGTTGCTAGCTGTGTTCAGTCTTTGCTTCGGTAGCCTACTGAAAACTATTAACTCTCTTATTTTTCCTCTTATTAGAAATATGATAGTTTCTTGTCTATTAGCCGTATTACTGTGTCATAGATTGCTTAATAGTGCTGTCCAAAACCCTTATTCTCAGCAAGAACTCGTCGGGCCGCCAAATGAGTTACGTTGACGCGTAAATTCGTTCGGGCTCTTTCAAGTCCAAGTTCAGCGGCCGCTCGGTGCATGGGTCAATGTTGACAGTCAATATTCCTCTCCAGTTGGTGGGTTAGCCTAGCTGATGTTGCCTGGCTGTCCTCCCAACATTTGGTAACGTTACTTCTCTTGGCTTGGTTATACATCCAATCATAAGGCAAAGACTCACCAGCCGAAAATAGATTATTTCGACAACGCGATTTAACAGTTCTTTAAAAAATCTGACAACTGTGAAAAATCCGGCAGATCCAACGTCATGGCTGAAATGGAAACGTATACGAAGCCATAGGTCTGGTAAAAGCTTGCGTTTGAATCGGAGCCAAAAGAGGCCTTTTAGTACAGAACAAGACTGAAACGCTTTGAATAAAAAACAACTACGTTAGCATGAAAGTGAAAATGGTTATGGAGAGATCAATCGTTCAGAAATGCCGAGGTCCGCGTATGTTCGTCCAGAGTGCAGTCCGTTTTCTTTGCTAAACTTCGCCTCCTCTTTCGTAGCAGACGCGGTGCTGAAGGGCAGCCTCGCTCCCCCCCTTCGGCGTCCCTGTTCCCAATGTCGGGACTGCGTGAACAATCGTGGAGTTTGCCCCAACTGAGCGCGATGGTAAAGCCTCTTACGATTCTAAAAAACAGGCCCCCGTCTCGATAAAATCCACGCTGGTGTTATAGAAGGGAGTAAAATGTTTGTCCACAGCTTGCTTTCCATACGTTCCTCACTTTCGCCAACTTGTACTATAAAACCAAAATAGCTAGCTTGTTACTGTACTGTTGATGACTGCCAGACATTAGGAGTCCAATCATAACTCGGATTTGGTTTACAAAACTAGACGACGTTGCATCTAATCCACTATCGTTTGGCAAAAATAGAGGAAAAACGCAGATTTTTCCGCCCGACGGTGAAAAAAACGATTTGCTCAGTTCTTCCGCCGTTCCCTTTAATCACAGATCTTACGGAGGCGACAGACAGGCGGCTTGTACCGACTCGGCCGCAGGTTGTGTGTGTGTGTGTGTACAGAGTGTGTGTATGTGTGCGCGCGTCCGTGCATGGATGGGGAGGTTCAACCGCGAGTGAGGGAGGTGGGGGGTTAGTGGGTGTACAGTCTGCTCACTCGAAAAATGCCGAGACGATCGCCCTCTACCCGCAGACACTCGGATTGCTGTATTTCACTTGTGCAACGCAGTCCAAGAATTCCGGCTGTATAATCCAGTCAATCGCAAAACGGACAAAAAATTGCAACAGAAACGGTTTATGGTTTATATTGGTCCTAACACCCCCCTGAATAGTCAATTGAATAGGGTAAAATTTTTGAATTAATAAACATCACTATTAAACTTCTCCAGTTGATTAGTATAACAAAGAAAAAAAATATTGCAAATTCTTGGAGGTGTTTATAAATGCAAATTAGCCATTTATCCATAAAATGTAGGCCTACCATAATCCCCATAATAAAATACACAATCTATAATTTTAACATTGATAGATATCACTATGAAACTTCTCCAGTCTGTAGTTACATCATAGCAAAGAAAAATGTATTGCAAGCTTTTGGAGATATTATGTTTATACTGTATATGCAAATTAGGCATTTTATCCATAAAATGTACCATAATCTCAAAATACACAATCTAAAAATCGTGTATGGCAGATGTTTCTGCCATATTCAAGAGCTGAGGACCACCTCCCATATTTGGATGAGCCACATTGTCTCTGAATCCTTAGCTCCCACTGTGTCTTCACTACCTGTCCCCTGCAGTTTCACCCTCTGCTCTCCCACGGGAAAGCCACTCTGAAGTCACTTTCTTTGTTATGATGTAGGGTCATTCCATGTCAAATCACCGAATGTCCCCGCTCAACCATCTCAGATTTGGCTGAAAAAATTCCAGGAGGTTCACATATCTCCCATTGGGAAAACTTTTGTCATAAAAAAATTATTTTGTCAACTAACCCCAGACGTGTTTTGAGCAGTTTTTTGGGGAGCAAGGTAGGTCCTTCAAATTTTCAAGGGTCAATGTCTGTCACCAGTACTTGTAGAATATGGACTTTTACATGTCTGCTTTTGGTTTATCTACAAATTCTGGGGACTTGAATTTGCCTGGAATTTCTACACTGAGGTCATAGGCTCAGTTTCTGGGACTCCACATTCCAACACAACCAGCAGGCCTCTCTGGGATGGAAATCACTTCCTTATCGAGCTGAAGGCTGAAATAATGGGGAGAGACTCCACTTCACCTGTCTCATCTCCCACTTCTTTCCTGCCTTATTTCACATGTTTTTTTCACACTTTAAAGGGATAGGCAATTTAGTTTAGTGAATTCTCTCTCTCTCGTTTTTTTTTTTTTATCTGTGGTATGGATTTCCCCCTGGGTCTGCAATAAAGAATTGAATTGAATATTAAAATGAAGATCAAGGGATAAGTAAAGTGCACTTTATGGTTTAGTTAAAGGGATTACCTGAATTGGATCAAAGCACAGCGCTGTTATTTCATGTTACTGAGTACGGTAGGGAGGTATAGTATGAGAAAGACGGAATTTGGTAGAGGATATACCAAATCGTGAAATGGCAACCTTAAGTGCTAATTGAAGGCAAGGCAGTATCGCTTTGCTGTAGCCTCACCAGGAAGTGTTAGCTGTTGTTAGTTTCTGTTGTCAGTAAGTTTTGTATACATTACAAGTTCTACATGTATTTTTCTATTTTTGAACGTGCATTATTTTTCTATACCTGCACGCCATGTTGTTTATTATCCCTTACAGTACTTAACGCATAGCATAATGATAAAACAGAGGAATCCCAAATGAATGCAGGTAATTTTTATTAGGATTTTTTGAATGCAAGTATTTTTTAAGACTTTATGAATGCGAGTATTTTTTTTTTTTTTAGGTTTTTATGAATGTAGTAGTAGTTTTTGTGTGTGTGTGTGTGTGTGTGGGGGGGGGGGGGGGGTTATGAATGCAAGTAGTTTTACTCAGGATTTTAACCCAGAGTCTCCGGGAATGTCTTTGAAGACCTTTTAGAGAGTCTGAATATCATTTTGGAAAAAAAGCCTCTAAGGGTTTTCTTCTCTGATGAAGTTGATGTAGCAGACTTGTGACAGGAAGCAACTGCTGCAATACGAGGCAAGCAGCCTGCACACTGGGAACCTTTGAAAGATAAAAAAAATTATGATCATTTTAAATATTTGTCCCCCGTCATTATCTAGCCTACATTTTGTAATTGTGTTGTTATACTAATGATTAGAGACTTACTTTGATCAATATCAGCACAGGTGAAGTCCAAGCTCTGTCCCATGTTGGTGGACTGCTTGTTTTTATTAGTGCTTGACTTTCGTCTCTGCAAAAATAAACATCATACAGCAAAGAAAAAGTTTCAGTAAATTCAAATTGCTTTATGATCATTGAAATGTGAAACTTTTGTTAGTTTTGTTATCTTTTGTATAGCAACTGAGCCTCTCTATGCATCTAAATAAAGCAGCAGTAATTAATTAACATACCGTATTTACCTTCAATTTGGCATCAAAAAAGGTCTTGATTTTTGAAATTTTGGGTAGAAGAGTCCTCTTCCCTGTCTTGTCTTCTTGCAGTGTTGGGGTGACTGAGGTTTGTGTGAGTTCACGTGTTAGGGATGTGACCAAAGTCTTCTCAAAACAAGGATCCCCTGACATCAATGCCCTCAAGAGAGGGTCCTTCTTGCCAAACTCTTGTAGGAGATCTTTGTAGAGAGCGTTGAAGACTTTTCTAACTTGAGCGCCATGTGGGCATGCTTTAATTTTTACAGTGCCCAAGGCAGCGTCAATTTCCATGATTACTCTTCCAATTAGTTCTCTTGAGATGTCCAACATTTCATCTGTGAATGTTTCTTGATCCTTCAGCTCTGAAAGTAGTCGAAAGACCAACATAGTAATCAGGCTGGTGTAATCATCTGAGGTGGAGTCCGTTGGGGCCGGTGAAGGGTAAGAGGAATCTATACCCATATCCTCACTCACTGACATCTCTGTTGGGACACCTGAAGAGGGTCTGCTAAAAAGACGCTCACTATCAGGCAATGTCTGCTGGTTCACAAGCTCCTCTAAATCCCTTGTTGACTGCAGTGTCAGGTCCAGCACATTCATGACATCGCTGACCATAACGCTTGTAAGAACTTGTAATGTGGTCTGCAGTATTTGGGAAGGAGATCTTGGGAGATCTTGAGACATGGAATGTAGAAAACTGGGGCAAGATGCTGAGGATGAAGCTTGCCTGCAATTTCCTCCCATTTCTATGGTCCAAGACGATGGGATGTTGAAGCAAGGAATGAAAAATTGCTTCACTGTCTCCTCAGCATATAACTGAACAATCCGCCTGACTGTATCTTCTTTGCCTCTCTCACTAATGCTCAGAATTAGAGAATCAGAGACAGATTTTGTGGCCTCTGTTCCTTTCTGGCTTTTGAAGTGAAGATGGCAAACATGGCTGACAAGATCAGGAGCAAGTGATCTCACTGTCTCATTGTCAACTAATCTCTCCAGTCTTTCCCCTACTAAGATGAGATCTTGAGAGGGCAACGGAGAATAGTCTTCACTCCGCATGCCCAGCTTTGCCGAGATGGTGTTGACAATGCTGAGGATTGATGCCCGGGAGGTAGGAGAGCGCTCATTTTCTGGCGCTTCATCCATATCAGTATAGTAATGTTGCACTGTAGGGGTTTCAGTAGCCGTTTCACTCAAGCTGATGACAGGTAAGACTTCAGGCCTCAATTTTGATAAATTACTTTGGGAAGGAGTGGATGAATAGAAATTCAGCGAGTCTTTCATTGCCTGAACATCCTCCTCTCCAATATTGTCAATTGTTGACTCCCCTGTCCTTTGGAGGTCCTCTGTGTGATCCACATTAACACATTGTGCCAGCTCCTCCTCAACAAACAGAACAAGTACTTTGCTAATGGTATCTTCTTGTTCTTTGGAGGTACGTTCCAGGTGGTACTTGGCAAATAAATTTCTGAGCTTAGCCTTTAAGCTATGAAATATTTCACAAGTCCTGGACCAGATTGACATCTTCACATTGGCATCTTCAACAAGCTTCTGCACAGCTTCAGTCACTTCTTTGACCAAATCAAAAGCAATCTTCTGAACCTTCAGGGTAGAAATGTGTGGGTCTACCTTGGAAGTGAAGGCACCAGCCACTCGGGAGTCTCGTGATTCTGTAAAAGTTTTGATGGAGAGTAACAAAACTTCACTCACAATCTCTGCTGCTTTGATTTGGAACTCATCCTCTGAGATTTTCTGGATGAGCTCTGTAGATGAAGGGACAAGTTTGTTGCTCTGATCCTCCTCACTATGTGTCTCAGTGGGTGACATGACTGAGGTGAAATATGCTTCAAGCTGCTGAATTGCAGCTTGGTCTCGATCACACTCAGCACTCACCACATCGTCATGATGCATTCCGAAAATTTCCCTGAGAACTCTGTTGGCGGTGTCCTTCAGATCAAAAGTGTTGTGATCTTCCATGGGGTGCTCACAATTGCTGGCGCACTTAGTCTTGGCTAGTGCTTCTTTTACCAGTTGTTTAGCATGGCTACTACCCTTGAAAGATATCTCAGCAAAAAACTCTTGTATCTTGCTCATCAGATTCTGGTGGAGTCTAGAGGCTGCGAAGAAGAACTTCTCTTTATGCGTCTTGTCACATTCCATCTTGATAGAGTGCCAAGAGTCGACACAACCCTGCAGATCAGTGATAAACTGGTGGGCTATGATGGATGCAGCAGAATCTACATCAACATCAGCTGTCTCTACCTGCCGTGACTCCTCATCTGAAGCTGCCATATCTAATGGGGGAAAAAAGCAGGAGCTCACTTGAGCTCTCTCTGGCAAACTGTGCTGATCCAGTGAGCCAGACTTGAGACTTCTTATTGTTTTAAAAACTGCTTCACTCACAGTCCTTAGAGCACCTGTTTCAAACACATCACTGGACAGTTTACTTTGAAGGTACTCCCAAGTGGAAAACTGCGTGGATGTTGAATTTGAAATTTTTACGAGGTTCTCAAATGAGTGCTTGCTGGAGTTGTCGCTGCTGCTTCCTAAAGTCAGTGAAGACTTTGAAGAGATCGACTCCTCCATTTGGAAAATCAAATTTTCCACAAATATGTCAGCAAGCGCACTGGATGATGAGCATGGTTCCTCAGACTCCGTCAATAAAAGGGAGGTAAGGACCCCTCTCAAAGCATCTACTGTGCACTCGTCAAGCTGATTCTGGGTCAGATGAAATGCTCCTAAAGCCACATTTTCTGTTGGGTCACTATGTGTCCTTCGGAGCACTGGTCTGGAAGAGCGCAGCAGCTGTTCACTGCTGGTAATTCTTGGCTGCACTCCTGAGAGCTGAGGGTATTGCGCTGATGTAGCATCCATCGGCTGCAGTGCCTCTACTTCCCATTCTTCAATGTCAAGGGTGGACATTCCTTTACGCCATAGAATCAGCAGGCTCTTGAAAAAATTATTCATTGTGACATGGACTTTGTCATAAAGTCCTTTGCCTGCTTCAAGAATCACATCTCTTAGCAGTACAGAATACTCGCCATTTTGGGTTTCATGTACTGTGTCTGGTAAATGTGATTCTTGCACAGCAGCGGTGATTTCTATGATTGATGTAATCTCCTCCACAAACGTGTCAACAATCGATGAACTCACCAGGTGAACTGACTGAGGAGAGCATCCAGAGGAGAGATCCTGCTGCTCCATGTTGATGCCACTCTCAAGAACAGCGATAGACGAAAAACAAGGTCTAGCTGATGTAGACTCAGTCATGGCTCTCACTTTTTCAGTGAGAACTTCACTAATGGCTTTCTTTGCCTTAGTAAGGAGTTGCTCACCGGAGAACGTCGCCAATGCTATTACCTTGCTCGAGCCTTGGCCTGAGTTTTGCCCGAGCTTTTCTTGCTCAAAAACTACGAGCTCACCAAGGTCACTGGCATCAAGAGCAGAAATGTCGTTTGAAGAAAGACTTTGGCAAGCCAAGATTTTAATCGCCTTCTTCATTGCCACAATCAGTTTTTTGGCAGTATGATTACTTTCATGTACATCCAAACATGCTTCCATTTTGTGCATGACTGTAGTCATTGCCTTTGCAGAAGTAGAACCCACTACATCTCCATCCAGACATGGCTTGTGTTGGGCTAGGAAAGTCTTTAACTTCGATGAAATACTTTTCATCACTTCCATGCCCATGGCCCTTTCAAATGTAAATGTAGGACTTGAGTTCTGCATGTTTGGACTTGTTGTGGAGGAAGTTGAATATCTTGTTGTCGTGACTTCTGAAGCAATGGCGTCAATCCATTCGTCCGAACCGGGAGCCAAGCCGCTTTCGTTCACTTTGGTCAGACTCCTCTGGACACTGGACAGGATATGTTCCTTGGTGATGCCATGCTGGAATAATGAAGTTGATTGCAGGGAGGTGCTGGATCTTCAGAGTCAACAAAATGCAATACAATAATTGGAAGTTAGCACATTCTCTAACTTTCTCTACAAGCTAAACCGTTTTATTTAGTCTACATAGCCCAGGCCAAAACCAGAAGAAAGCATACATAAATTCACAAATATACTGTGTACGTACAGATATGACCTATGACCTCTGTTCTGTATCCAGCTCTTCGCAAGCCACATGGCTTTTGCCTAATCACCATTGCACTGCACTTTACCACCCTCACCTAACCCCCCACACACACACACACACACACATCTCTAGACAGTTCTTAGCCACAACCCACCGCCCAATATCTCGCCCCATAGCTTACTTTATGCAGTTTATCCCGCACATGCTCTTTACTTCCTGCCTTGCCCACCCAAGGGTTCATTTATGTACAATTTAGACTGACAGTCAAATATTTCATTGCATCTCTCACACCCAGTTATTATATGCATGTAACTATAAATATTTTTCCTTGTATCCGTGTGTCCTTGTTAACCCTCCAGGCCATTGGCTGCACAACGTACCTTTTTCCACAAGAACTTCGCGAGCTCATAGGTGGCTCAGCGCAAGATCTTAAAGGTGACCTGCTACCTGCTTTTAGGACAACTTTGGGCAGGACTCCATCAATACGGATGATCAATGGCTTGTCTGGACTGCATCCAAAGACAGTTATATTGCCTTGATCCTCCTCTGATGCGACCCGCAACTCTGAGTCCTCACCTAGCCTCCTGGCAAGGCTTGGTATAACTATTTCAAGTGCACTCGACGTAACATGTTTGGTTAGGTCCGAGCACAGTTTGAAAAACTGATCCTTTGTCACCTGTTGTGAAAAGGGAGAACCAGTTAATTATATCTCAAAACTATCACATGAACACAGAGCGAGAGGAAAAAACAAACACTGTGATTAAGACCAATTATACTTACAGGGTTGCTCATTGCATCATTAAATGATTTCCATTCCCTTCAAAACCAAACATTCAGATTAATTGTGTTATTGTTACTATACAGCAGTCTTTCCATAATGTGATTTAATTTAATCAAAGTCTACTAAAGAAGTGTAAATCACATTAGAAAAAGTACATATGTTCACTAAACTGATTAACATTAATGATATGGTGATCAACAACATTACAGTTTAGGTCAGAGGGAAAATTCTACACATACTCTTTGCTCAGGTCCATGATGTAGTCACGCAATGGCAGCATGTCCATCTGGACCCTGGAGGGTGGCTGATGCTGATGGCGTCCCATGTTGGCCTCTGATGTAGTGGGCCTTGAGGAGGCTGGCTGAGCTGCAGGTGGAGAAGCTGAAAAATCCAACAGATGGTTAACAATGCAGTTGGTGAATTGATAAGTCATACCGGAGAAAGTTAACTCAGAAATCTCACCATCAGTGGTGCTGCTTCTCTGATCTGCAGCGGCCTCCTCGCTGGACTCCATTATTGTCTGTAAGGTGAAAGATTGTGATTTTAAACATGTGTCCACCTACTACTTTTCAAGCAACAATATGCAGACATTTTGAGGGCAGCTTTATAATTTTCATTCTAAAATGGCTAGGCCTAGTCCCCTTGATTTTGATTGACATTTGCAGGAAGCACAATTGATCTCCTTGCTACTTATGTGTTGTTACTTCACATATCTTCATAAGGAATGTATGAATGAATGAATGAATGAAATACTTTAGTTAACATGTTGATCTCCGATTAATCTCAGCATGCTTTCACCTCCCATGACATTCAAGAAATTATTTGACCCATGAAAACTAAATAATTTTATGGCTAGGTGCTGAATGCTGATCCACACATACCTTTTCGTTGCAAATAGGTTTATCACCCCATGTTATGATACAGCTGTAGGTTTATCCTACTCATTTGGTCTGAAATGTAGCCTAGGTCTAAAAGCTGAAATGCACTGTGGGCTACAATGTATAATTTGTGGCTTTATGACATCATCAGACAGGATGCAGTAATTGTGTGATGTCATAAAGAGGAAGCACACTTGTGGTGAACTGAACATTCCATCATTGAAATGCATCGAATGTATCCCTTTTTCTGGCTTGAAAAACAAAA
>JAODXP020003671.1:0-2500 GCA_027497455.2 Sardinella longiceps
GAGGCATAGCCTATGGCCAATCGGAGGAATGAACAAGATCTAAACACCAATTCAAAAGAGCAATTATGTTCGGCGAAGCCCGCCCTAAACACACAAATTCCCTATGGCTTGCTGCTAGACGTACAGGCTGAGCAAATTTATTTGCCGCCGCTAGTACGTCTAGATTTCTAGGCTACTTCAAAGCAACATTTTCATTAGTGCTAATATGGAATGTGAAAATATGATGGCAGCAGTAAATGTCCATCAGTTAGGACATTTGTGTCACCTTGAAAAAAAAAGTCTTTGACTGTCCTTCTCTGCAACATCCACTGTGGCAAAGGTGTTGTCTTTTCGGCAACAGTGAAGAAGGGATCACAAGGTTCTGGCAATGAAAAAAACATTTTCAAAAGAATGACACTGGGCATTTCTCCTCTAGGCTCTAATAATTCACAACATATACTGACGGAGTACAGCGCAAAGTTAAACTAAATTCTTTTTTCTAATAAAGGCATATGCACAATGATTTTAACCAGAGCTGGAATGGGAGTTAAAATTGAAATTGAATTTCCATATCTAAACCACAAACACACATTGCACATACTATATCATGTCAAAACCTTACCTCAAAACATGGATGCGGTGGGAGTCAGACTTCAGTGTTATTTTTTGTCCAGGAAAGCTGACCCTGTTGGTGTAAAGCACAAATAATCCATAATCAGCACAATGACAGAATCATCCATAACAAATGGCTTTGGTAAGGTGTTATAACATAGTTTAATGTCCATTTAAAATTCTGTAGTGCATTGGTGAAGAGGATTTACCTGAAAAAGGGTGTACAGTCTGTTAAGTATGCCCTTTATTTGTGCATGTGCTACTGGACCCTCAGCTTCTGTGTTGTGTTGTACAATAAATGAGACTCCCAGGTGGTGGATGAAGCAAGGTTAGGCCTGTTGCTCATGCACAATGGGTCACTGGGAATAAAAGCAGTGAGTATCAGAGGTAGTGGAAACTGCTACAACTGCTAAAACTCTTCCTGTTCAATTACTTAAATTGCAGCGTTCAAACTTTACTATTCTACTTTGGGCTACATTACTCACATGGAGTGTTTGTCACGAAGATAAACTAAATAAATAAAGGAGAAAAATAAAGGAGAAAAATGTATCGAACAAATATAATGTAGGTGTGGATGTGAGTTAATGCACTGAGAGAAATACTTTATATCTCTTCTCTATTTCTTAATTGAATTCTCAAAGGTGATCATATCCACAAATTTCCTGAGGCCATTACTGGGGATACCAGAGACACTTAGGACTTTGGGATACAGATGTATGACATCCGGTCAATCAGCTACAGTGGTTGTCAAACTGGGGTACGAGTACCCCTGGGGGTACTTGGATGGGTTCTAGGGGGTACACAAAACTAATCTGTGAATGGGTTTTCAGTTCTCACCAGCATAAAAATAATAGAGAAAGATCTAAAAACTATCCCCTATACCCCCTTATGCTATTAAATTGCATGTATGTGCTAACATTTTGTTAATTCAGCAATAAATAAGCAAAAACTTCAAGGTGTTTTTGGTGCGGGGGTACTCGGTAGGACCAGAGTGTCTCAAGGGGTACGCCACGGAGCTACGAAGTTTCTGACCGCTTCATGCAATGAGCCCACAGAAACGTAACAGCGTCGCATCAGAGTATTTGTCAAGAAATATAATTATCCTCCTCCTGATTGCATGTCCAAATGCGCTCACTAAACATCATAATATGTTAATATATGGCTTACAAGAGGCATTGGGAATTAAATAGCGCTTTATGCTTCATCCCACTGCCTCGGTAATAATCCAGAAAGAGATACGTGACGTGGTTATTGGTTCAATGGTCCGTTAGCTGACGAAGTTTAAAAATAACTGTAGCAAACATTTAGATTCACCAACGGAAATGTACCTTTGTGCCCTAGAATAGATATTAGTTGAAAAAGACCATGACTTGCAATCGTTTTTTAAGGTAATGGAGGCTCAAATCCCGCTAGCAAACATTAGCTAAATTAGCTCAGATCCCGCTAGCAAACATTAGCCTAAATAGCTAAATCAATGCAGGTTATGTGATTAGCGTTAGCTTACAAGCTAATGTGTATGGCTAACGCTATGTCCTGATTTATAAGAGTTCATGGTTCATGAGAATCGTTCAACAATCACAAGTTTTAACATACATGTACTGTAAGGCTAAATAAAAGCACATAAATATTTTGCCAATGTCATACCTTTCTACAAAGTTGTCATCTCCGTAGGGTTGTTAGCAGTTGCTAATGGCGTAGCTAAGGCTGTTGGCTACTTCAACACCATACACGAACAGCAACTGTAAATAATCCACAATGTTGGCGATTTCTTGATTTATTCAAACGAACTCAATAAAAAAAGACAATGAAGTTGAGATTTCTGACCCACTACAAATCTGATTTGATACCTCCATAATATGTCGACGGGAATGAAAGTAGTGAGTGTCGGGGAGTCCATGTCTTGCTAATT
>JAODXP020003671.1:7500-10000 GCA_027497455.2 Sardinella longiceps
GTGTGTGTGTGTGTGTTTTAAGACTGACACGAGTCATGACAGACGTGTGTGTGTGTGTGTGTGTGTGTGTTAAGACTGACATGAGTCATGACAGACGTGACGTGTGTGTGTGTGTTTTAAGACTGACATGAGTCATGACAGACGTGACGTGTATGTGTGTGTGTGTGTGTGTTTTAAGACTGACATGAGTCATGACAGATGTGACATGTGTGTGTGTGTGTGTGTGTGTGTGTGTTTAAGACTGACATGAGTCATGGCAGACGTGACGTGTGTGTGTGTGTGTGTGTGTTTTAAGACTGACATGAGTCATGACAGACGTGACGTTCTTCCCTCATCAGGTTTCAGATCTCCAATCGTCTCTCTGTTTGCTTTGACCTGTTTGTGAGCGACTCTCCTGTCTGTTTTGAGGACGGCATAAACTGTATTACTTACACTTGTTCAGATGGAGGAGGAGAATATAATAATGCGTATATATAATATTTGCGTTTCTATAAATACCTTTTATATACCATTTATATAAAGGTGCTAATGAGTAAATACCTACGGTACTGTAGGGACGATGAGGAGGAGGATATATGTATATATATGTATATATATCTGTTCATATAAATACCTAGGGTACTGTATCCTAGGGTAATCAAAGCGTCAGTCTGACAGTAGCATATTTACTCATTAGCATCTCACCCATAGCATGTAGACTCACTCTTCTGTGGTTGCTAGATGTGATAAAACTGAGAGCACATATTCTAGACTCTTCTGTGGTTGCCAGATGTGCTAACTGACAGTTTATAATCTAGACTCTTCTGTGGTTGCCAGATGTGCTAACTGACGGCACATATTCTAGATTCTTCTGTGGTTGCCAGATGTGCTAACTGACGGCACATATTCTACATTCTTCTGTGGTTGCCAGATGTGCTAACTGCCGGTTTATAATCTAGACTCTTCTGTGGTTGCCAGAAGTGCTAAAACTGAGAGCACATATTCTAGACTCTTCTGTGGTTGCCAGATGTGCTAACTGCCGGTTTATAATCTAGACTCTTCTGTGGTTGCCAGTTGTGCTCTCTGATTCAGACTCTGTAATTCAGACTCTACGATTCAGACTCTCTGATTCAGACTCTACGATTCAGACTCTCTGATTCAGACTCTACGATTCAGACTACGATTGAGACTATGATTCTGACTATGATTCAGATTCTCTGATTCAGACTCTACGATTCAGACTCTACGATTCAGACTCTACGGTTCAGACTCTACGGCTCTCTCTGATTCAGACTCTACGATTCAGACTCTACGATTCTGACTCTATGATTCTGACTCTCTAATTGAGACTATGATTCTGACTACGATTCTGACTCTATGATTCTGACTCTCTAATTCAGACTCTCTGATTCAGACTCTGACTCTCTAATTGAGACTATGATTCTGACTACGATTCTGACTCTATGATTCTGACTCTCTAATTCAGACTCTCTGATTCAGACTCTATGATTCAGAATACGACAGAGTCTATGATTCAGACTCTATGATTCAGACTACGATTGAGACTCTATGATTCTGACTCTATAATTGAGACTCTCTGATTCAGGCTCGCTGGCTGATTCCGGCAGCACCAATGATGAAGTCAATAAATAATATCAAAACTAACATTTCTGGATGTGTCACACAAACATGTGTGTGTGTGTGTGTGTGTGTGTGTGTGTGTGTGTGTGTGTGTGCATGCGAGTGTGTGTGTGTGTGTGTGTGTGTGTGTGTGTTAAGACTGACATGAGTCATGACAGACGTGACGTGTGTGTGTGTGTGTGTTTTAAGACTGACATGAGTCATGACAGACGTGACGTGAGTCATGACAGACGTGACGTGTGCGTGTGTGTGTGTGTGTTTTAAGACTGACACGAGTCATGACAGACGTGTGTGTGTGTGTGTGTGTGTGTGTGTGTGTTAAGACTGACATGAGTCATGACAGACGTGACGTGTGTGTGTTTTAAGACTGACATGAGTCATGACAGACGTGACGTGTATGTGTGTGTGTGTGTGTGTTTTAAGACTGACATGAGTCATGACAGACGTGATGTGTGTGTGTGTGTGTGTGTGTGTGTTTTAAGACTGACATGAGTCATGGCAGACGTGACGTGTGTGTGTGTGTGTGTGTGTTTTAAGACTGACATGAGTCATGACAGACGTGACGTTCTTCCCTCATCAGGTTTCAGATCTCCAATCGTCTCTCTGTTTGCTTTGACCTGTTTGTGAGCGACTCTCCTGTCTGTTTTGAGGACGGCATAAACTGTATTACTTACACTTGTTCAGATGGAGGAGGAGAATATAATAATGCGTATATATAATATTTGCGTTTCTATAAATACCTTTTATATACCATTTATATAAAGGTGCTAATGAGTAAATACCTACGGTACTGTAGGGACGATGAGGAGGAGGATATATGTATATATATGTATATATATCTGTTCATATAAATACCTACGGTACTGTATCCTAGGGTAAT
>JAODXP020003671.1:27500-35442 GCA_027497455.2 Sardinella longiceps
ACACACACACACACATTACACTTAAACACACACAATATACTGTATACACACACAAAGACAATATACACACATACAGTACACAAACACAGAGAGAGAGACAGAAAGAGGAATGAGAGAAGAAAGGAGAGAAACGAGGGATGAGAGAAGAAAGGTGAGGAGTGAAAGACAGAAAGAGGGATGAGAGAAGAAAGGAAAGAAACTAGGGATGAGAGAAGAAAGGAAAGAAAGGAGGATGAGAGAAGAAAGGTGAAGAGTGAAAGACAGAAAGAGGAGTGGAAGGGAGAAGAAAGGAAAAAAAGGAGGGATGAGAGAAGAAGGTTGAAGAGTGAAAGACAGAAAAAGGAGTGGAAGGGAGAAGAAAGGAAAGAAAGGAGGGATGAGAGGAGAGAGGTGAAGAGTGAAAGACAGAAAAAGGAGTGGAAGGGAGAAGAAAGGAAAGAAAGGAGGGATGAGAGGAGAGAGGTGAAGAGTGAAAGACAGAGTGTTCCAATGAGTGGCAACAGGAGGAGTTTATGAGGCTGTATTCAGATTCACTCCGTTTGTCAGGGAGACATCTGGAGATAAACATGGACATCACACACACAGAAACACACACTCTTGCATGCGCACATACACACACACTCATACACACACACTCATGCACACACACACACACTCATACACAGACTCATGCGCACACACTCACGCACAAAAACACACACTCATGCACATACACACACTCACATACAAACACACATACATATCCACTCATGCACACACACACACACACACACACACACACACTCATGCACACGCACACACACACACACACACACACACACACACACACACACATCATCACACACACACACATACAGTTCTAATTTTTGAGATATTTTGATTTGGAAAGTGTGTACTGAAAAAGTCGAATTTCATATTGCAGCATAATTTGAAGGCATAAAGCCTACACTTTCACATTCTTGCTAAATTGTGCTGAAATCGATTCATTAAACTATTTAAAAATGTGTTTGTTGAGAAGTTCACTGTGCTGGCAGTGATTTTAAAGATTTCTAGCACTTAAGGTCATATTCGCGTACACCTATTGCATGTCCGTCTCCGAGTCTCCGCTTGCGTGTCCAGTCATACTTCTACGTCGCTTGTCCCTGCCAGGAGAGAAAATACTGCCGTCGGGAATGACCGGCGACATGAGCAGCGCTAAAGTCCGCCTATTCATTAACAACTAAAGCAGAACTCATTTTGGAGGTGCACGTCGAGCCACGGAGAGGGTCTACAACAGGCTCTACGTCGTCGAGAGGCTTTAGGACGACGTATGACTATAAACCTAGCTTTAGGTAGCCTGAAATCTAGACATAGCCTAGCGGCGACAAATACATTGGCTCAGCCTGTACGTCTAGTAGCCTAGCAAGCTATAGGGAATTTGATTGGATGACGCCGATGGCGACACATTAAATACTAACAGCTGCATGTACTCATAGCTGACCATTAGCATCAACATGTAGCTGACCGTTAGCATTTTAAGCGTGGGCTACATACTCTGCAACTCAGCGCTACAGAACTACAGTCATATTTCTCAGCTTTTTCCGTTTTCTGAGTTGTAATATCGCAACACTTTGAACCCTCTCATCTCCGCAATTTTATCGATGTAGGTATCATTTGGTCTCTTATTTTCTGCTAAAAATAAAGCAATGACTTAATTCTGCTAACTATAAAGCAATAACTTAATCCTGCTAAATATAAAGCAAATTTACTTAATTCTGTAACGACTGGTTTTACTGTGAAAGGTAACAAATATTGGACCGTTATCGCAGTTGGGCTTCACCAAAAGTGAATTAAGGAAGACAAGAAGTGTGTGTGTGTCATCCTCAAGCATTGAACATTCCAATATGGGAAAAATATTGCTGTGGGAAAACGGGGTCTAATTAAAAAAATAAAAAATTGTTGGGGCTGTGGAAACTAGTTTTGAAACATTTTCTGTGAAAAATAAATTCCTGAGAAGTGTGGGAACACAGAGTTGTGGGAACATACAGTAGAGCGGTGGGAACATAGAGCTGTGAGAACATAGAACTGACCCCTGTGTGTCATCCTCAAACGCCCCTTCTAGTCCGTGAGCCAGGGCCCCAAAATATGAAAACCGTTACTGAAAAAGTGGCAAAGGTTACCATACCTTTTCTGAAAGCCTGGAATCTCAGCTTTCTAATGAGGTATGATGGCCATCTGAGAAAGGTAGCTGTTTCGAGTTATCGCACATAATGTAAACTAAGGTAGAGGAAAATTATGCTAATGAATCAAGCAGAACACTGAGATAGCTGAAAATCTAATAATGGTATAAGAACAAATGAGACATGGATTCCTATATTTAAGAGTGTGGTAAACTCAATTATGACATTTCCATTACTGTAAAGGAAGGTCAAGGTCAATTTCATTTTTTTTACATTTTCGTACAGATTGCTTCATTTATTTTCTCCATTTTCCCCACCCATAGTTTTGAGGCAATAGCCATCATACCTATTCTGAAAGCCAAGAATCTCAGCTTTCCAATGAGGTATGTCGTTAGGGTTAACCCTAATCCCAGATGGCCATCATACCTCATTAGAAAGCTGAGTCCTCTGGCTCACAGACTATTCTACTGAGCACCAGACAGCTGCAGTTCTTCCAGGTGTGTGTGTGTGTGTGTGTGTGGGTGTGTGTGTGTGTGTGTGTGTCTGTGTGTGTGTGTGTGTGTCTGTGTGTTTGGGTTATATGTGTGTAACTACCACTTTATTTGTGTGTCTACATATGACATTTTCAGAAGCAATGTGAATTTCTACAACGCTTTGTTTGTGTGTGTCTACATATGACATTTTCAGAAGTAATGTGAATTTCTACAATGCTTTGTTTGGGTGTGTCTACATATGACATTTTCAGAAGCAATGTGAATTTCAACACTTTATTTGGGTTGTGATGGTCTGCTTGCCCCGCCTATGTACGTGTCTTGTCTTTTGTGTGTCTTCATAGGTGGGCTCGGTGTCTCCATGACGTCCATAAAAGCAGTTTTTCCCTTTTTGGAGCTTCCCTTTCTCGTCACATGCAACACTCCTCACGATACTATCCACACATCTACACCACTGACTTTACTGACTACCACGCTCCACCGTCTTGTTGCTTACAGTATTTAATAAATTACTTATTTTTGCAATTTTGGTTATGCTGTGTCCTTTTCCACGGCTGTAGAGCCAAACCGTGAAAGTGTCTACAGATTACATTTTCAGAAGCAGTATAAAATTCTTTATTTGTGTGCGTACATATTAAATTTTAAGAAGCAGTATAAACTTCAACAACACTTTATTTGTGTCTACAGATTACATTTTCAGAAGCAGTATAAAATCCTTTATTTGTGTGTTCCTACATATTACATTTTCAGAAGCAATATAAACTTCAACGCTTTATATCTGTGTCTACGTATTACATTTTCAGAAGCAATATAAACTTCAACACTTTGTGTCTACAGATTACATTTTCAGAAGCAATATAAAATCCTTTATTTGAGTGCCTACAAATAAAATTTTCAGAAGTAATATAAACTTCAACAACTCTTGAGTTTTTGCACATCTTTCAAAAACAGGTGCACTAACAGTGACCAACAGCCTATAACCACCCTAACCCTAACCCTATAACCAACTCCCTCACAATGTTCATCACACAAGCAAATCATTCATTATGCAACACTGTGAAATATCAACAAATATATACATAAAAATACATATTTTATCATGTTTCTGTTATCACAATGTAAAAGATAAAATATAGACATAAAAACCTGACAGACGGTTCGACATGATAATTATAGACAGCTATTTTTTAACGTTTTTTTTATGTTAAGCGTGCCTAAGCGTTCCTATTAGATAGGTTACAACACATACCTAGCTCGCTTTCATTCAGATGCTGTGTCCTGACACAGCAGAGAGAGGCATGTTGAGTTCAGACGCTGTGTTCAACAGCTCCATCAGACACAGCAGAGGGAGGCGTGTTGAGTTCAGCCATCTCCAGCCTCCTCATGGAGGTCTTCATCTCCACTCTGCTGCCCCTCTCTGCTCTGACGTCCAGAGGTCTGCCCTCCTCTTCTGCTCCTCAGCTTGAGCCAGATCACAGCAGAGACCAGCCCCAGCAGCCCACAGCCCATCACTGAAGCATAGGCCCTGTAGAAAGGAGAGTGTACCCCTAATGGATCCAAGTACACAAGGCGAAAGGAGCCCTCAGAACAAACAAGGAATGAAGTATTCTGGATTCCATAGGCTCTCCATGTGTACAGCCCACTGTCCTTTGCTGTGAGGTTGGAGATGATCAGAGAGGAATTAGAAGGTGATGTGGACACAATCACTCTGCCCCTCAGATCTTCAGGCAGAGACACAGGTGCTTTGCCAAAGTGAGAGTCAAAGTCGTAAATCAGAGTCTGTGGTTGGAGAAGTTTCTGACGGAGCCACTGTGTCCCATACACGGATGTATTAATGGTATGTTCAGTACTATTCAAGTGGACACTCTGACCAGGAGAAAACATCACCTCCAAGGGGGAGAGTTTAGTGCAAACAAAGAGGCCAGTATTATTCAGGACGTCACTCGCCCCCATGCATTCATACCACCCAGAGTGTTGGAGTGACACAGAGGGAATGATGAGGGAGTAGTCCCCAGTCTGGCTTCCGTTTAGCATGTACATCACTTCCTGTGGGTGGGTCTGATTATACATCACTTCCTGTGGCTGGGTCTGGTGATACATCACTTCCTGTGGGTGGCTCTGATTAATGGTGAGGTTGCCATATCCAATCAAAGTGTCCCAGTGCACTTCTTCTGGCAGCTCTACTTTGGCAAGGCAGGGAATAGTCACATTCACACCTTCTTGAGTAAAAACAACTGCATGTCTTATGTCCAGTCTCTTATCGATGTAACTTTGGCACTGAGATCCTCTCCATACTGTGCAGAGGAAATGAAAGTCACGCGATATATCGCTAGACAGTGTGAGCAGAGAGGTGTTGAGATCCACCTGTAGTTGGCCCTTCAGATCCACCTGTAGATGGCTCTTCAGATCCTCCACCAGTGGCTGCAGTGAGGAGTTGTTGTCCAGGACTAGAAAGAACGTCTTTAGCCTAAAGTCATATCGGTACACCCGCATGCTGTTCCCGCGTCCCACAGGAGAATCTAGACTGCACAGTTCAACAGTATCACCAAATCTCACTTTTCTGATAGTAGTATTAAAACGCTCTGCACAGACAGTAAGATGGAAGCTTTTGTGGTCAGTGTTGTTTCCTCCTTTCCAGCCTTCAGCTCTGTAGTATCCACTATGAGACATGGTGAGGTTGGACATTTTAAAATGGAAATTAGAAGAGTTAACACACCTGATCTCATATCCGTGTGGCGGTGGTCTCTCTGGCTGTGAGCAGTTCATCAGAAGCAGTGGCTCCTCATCATCACACACTCTGTACATAACATAGTCATCCACACTGGAGAAATTGGAATAAAATCTAACATCTCCTCTTTCAGGTCCAAACCTGAGTTGAGGATCCTGACTGAGGTGGACCCCAGTGCTGAAAAGCAGCAGGAGAAATCCACTCACACACATTGCTGACTCCATTCTGCTTCTACTTCTGAGTTTGCTGAAGTTTAGTTTGTGTCCGTGTCACTCTGATGCTACCAGGCATGCAGTGAGACTTCTGACAGGCTCATCCTGCTCTATCTATATTAACCAGAACTGGTGTGTGTGTGTGTGTGTGTGTGTGTGTGTGTGTGTGTGTGTGTCGTGTGTGTGTGTGTGTGTGTGTGTGTGTGTGTGTGTGTGTGTATGTGTGTGTGTGTATGTGTCTGTGTGTGTGTGTGTGTGTGTGTGTGTGTGTGTGTGTGTGTGTGTGTGTGCGGTAGTTCCAGAGCCTCTGCTCTATCAGATGCCACACCAGGCAGACTGTTATAACTCTGATAGGCTCATCCTGCACTTGCGTGTGATGTAAGTGTGTGTGTGTGTGTGTGGTCAACATGTGCCTCCATGCAATTTATGTCCCCAAGTACTCGACATTGGAGGTAAGAAGCCAGTGTGTGTGTGTGTGTGTGTGTGTGTGTGTGCATGTGTCTGAAACTCTGTCAATGCATGTTTATGCACAAGTTTGTGTGTATGCATGACTTTGACCTTAATATGTGTCTCTCTCTCTCTCTCTCTCTCTGTGTTTGTGTGTGTTTGTGTGTCTGTGTGTGTGTGTGTTGTGAACAGGAGCCTGTGCCGTGAATCTAAAATCCAAAAACAGGAAATCATGAGGTTGTAAACCACAGCATTATCTCCCTTCAGAATGTGATTCTCTTCTCTGATTGGCTAAAATATTTTTTAGATTTTAGAATACTTTTAAAACAATGTTTGTATATTGCAATAATTGTAAATTGCAGTTGTAGATTTAAAAAGCTTATTTAAAAAAAAAAAACATGTCCCGGATTTTCATGTCACTTCAGAAACACAAAAAGTTTTAGTTCATAGATTGAGAGTAGTTGTAGTAACAGTTTATATTTTTGCTTGGTTAGTTGTTGGTTAACTTCTTTTAAATTGGAGTTGCGCGTTTCTTTTATGTTTTATACACTTCTTTAAATTAAGGCTGCAACGATTACTCGAGGTACTCGATAAAGTTCATCTTCAAAAAAAACAATTGTTACTATTGAAGCACACTCAAAGATACAAGTAATTTCGGTAGAAGCCAGAGACACACTAGCTACATGCTTGCTTTGCCATATCAGAAAATAAAACTTGGCTGGCGTAAACGCGCTGTCTAGAGGAGACTGTATAATCCCGCGCTCAGGGCTTTGTGCAGTGTGCACCGCAACGATCAGGTAGGGTATACTTTCCCCCAGCTGTTTAAAGAGTCCTCTGCCCGACAGCTTACACTCACTCACGTCAGCGTGAAAGTGCCTTACGAAGTTACGTAGCGCATGATCTGACGTGAGTGAGGTAACCCGACAGCAGCAACACAGTTCAGTTTCTAAATGTCAACCTTCACTAGCAAGCTATTCTCATTCAGTTAACATCCATAACAAAAAACACACTCTTGAGAAACTCTTGGGACACATCCAGCTTACTCCATGAATTAATGTTAGTAACCTAAAAAGTTTTACCGACTCACGGGACTGAGTGCGTGGTGCGCCTATAGGCATTCGGCGTGGGCACATTAATCAAAGATTTTCTGTCTGATTTAGTGTTTTGAGAACAGCCTGTATGAACGTGGATCAGTGCCCGTTTCTCTGCAATAGAAAACCCCAGTTCTCCAAGCAGCCTCTCAGTTGCGCATAAATCCACTAGGTGATTTACAATTGTTAACCAGTGTATTAACACAACATTAGCGCTAGCTACGGTATTTGCAATTAGTTGTTGCTTATATCACGACTAATGATTAAGCTTATTTTGGAATTGGGGAGCTAACGCTCCCAAATCAGTCGCCCACTCCAAGATCGCTCCCTCCCATTGGCGCATGGTGCCTCTGACTCCCCATATGCTCAAATTGTGACAGACAGCTGAACTACAACACAATGTGTGTGTGTGTGTGTGTGTGTGTGTGTGTGTGTGTGTGTGTGTGTGTGTGTGTGTGTAGGATGTGAGTGATCACATTGAGAAGGAGGGCTCACTCTCACATCTTTTCCATGAAAACATATTTCACCAACACGGGTCTAATCAGATTTGAACTGTGTGTGTGTGTGTGTGTGTTTGTGTGTGTGTGTGTGTGTGTGTGTGTGTGTGTGTGTGTGTTTGCATGTGTGTGTGTGTGTGTGTGTGTGTGTGTGTATATATGTGTGTGTGTGTTTGTGTGTGTGTTATACTGTATGTGTGTGTGTGTGTTTGCATATGTATGTGTGTGTGTGTGTGTGTGTGTGTGTTATATGTGTATGTGTGTGTTGTGTGTGTGTGTATACTGTATGTGTGTGTGTGTTTGCATATGTATGTGTG
>JAODXP020003672.1:0-35238 GCA_027497455.2 Sardinella longiceps
CACATGTCTACTGGTATTCAAAATTTGAAGGGAATATGAAGAGGGTTTGTATCACCACCCGCATGATTCTTACAGAAACGGACTCTTAACCCTATTCCTAACCCTAACCCCCTCAACCCTCATCCTAACCCTTAACTGTGTGGAGTAGTGCCTTGAAGGCAGCGCTACCTGGAAGGCACCGTTGAGGGCAAAAAATACCAAAGACCTCACGGCTGCCTACCTCACGCGCGCTCAATCAATCTGGGTAGGCTACCTGCCAGATCTCTTCGCAAGTTCGCTATTAGTTAATTTAAAATAAAGGAACAGTAACAAAGGCTATGAAGATTAGACGACTTGAGGTAAAAGGCTATGAGTGAAACTGTCGCCCCTTTTTTGTTGTCTTGTCACGTCATTAAGGACTTAAAACACCCATGAGGATAAATGTAGCACGAGAGACAGTGGGTGAAGCAGGTCATTGCGGATGAGAATATCCATCGCAATCGAGACTATCTATCCTTTCGCTAAACCCCTACAGCCTAATTATTGTCAAACCGTTCTGCCGAAGCGCAAGAGGGAGTCACAAAACATTTTAAATTTTGATGTTGAATTTGTCTGTCATCTGTTAAAAAGTTCCCATTTAGATGTCTAAATTACTTCCACTCTGTCTTTTGAGGCATAGCCTTCATGTATTCATATCCGCTAACTAGTCTTTGCCTCGTAATGCCATACATTTCGGCTACATTATCCGTCAAAGCCCCGTAGGGATCAAAACGATTTCAAATGAACCGTCATTTTTGCTAGCTATAGCTTGACTTTGCAAATCACCAGTGCTATGAATGAGGCTAGATTTAAGAAAATATAGCCAAATAGCACGTCAGTAATTTTTTCAAACATACAGTGATTTTGAGTATTTCAAAGAAATGTGGGAAGATCACTGAAGCTATTGTCAGCATGCGCCTGCCTGTGCGCTGAATTGCGCATAGGACTTAATTGAATGGGGAAAGGCCAGACGGCTCTCACCCAATCCTGTTCTCTTATGATGAGCCCCGTGTAACCTTATAGGCCTATGTCCACATGAGTGATAAATATAAAGGTAAATAATAAACATATTCAGAACAGTAATGATCCTGAAAGTTAAAGTGTTGAGCCTAAAGGTGTCCTGACACAAGTAAGCGGTATCATAAGCAAGAATTTACAGTAATTTAGGGGTGCTGTGAATGCAAAAAATGTTGATGGGGTGCCTTGAGCTCAAAAAGTTTGAGAACCACTGGACTAAAGCAAAAATAGATATTGCAGATTTTAGTTGCATTTTTGTCATGTGTCAAGTGTCCCCGAACATGTACAGTAGGTTGCATAAGGAAAGAGAGAGGGGTGGGGAGGATCCGATCCAGGCTCCTGTAATTTAGGGTATCTACTTCTACTGTATGTACTGTAACCAGAAAGAATCATTGTGGGTTTTCAAACTTTGGCAGTGGCATAGCCTAATATTGACAAACTAGAAAAGCACTGAGAGAGCGCAGACCTCCGCCAAGGCAATGTGGACAAAGACACAACATAAATTCCAGATTGTGTTCTGGATCACTGATCGTACCAAAATTGTCGGAATATGTAGGATGCCACCGCCCCCAAAGAAAAAAAAAGTGCGCTGGTAGATGTTGTGGAGGTAGTAAAAATATTGTAAAAGATAGGAAAAAAGGTAGTAAATGGTAGTAAATTCAGCACCAGGATTCCTGTATATACTCTGTGCTCACACACAGTAGGTTTTGAGTCCCACAGGTGACATGTGGGCCTGCCATTTTCAGTACTATTGTAATGTGGCAATAAGTCAGAAGTCAGAAAAAGGGATAATGAGTATGACAGTATGTTCAGTTTGCTACCATGGAATGTCGGAATGTGTTTGAAATTAGCCCAATGCCATAGGCCTGCTTACCTTTTTGTTTGAGCCATACATAACACAAGGGCGCACTAGAATAGGCTATTGAATTTTTTTTTTTTTTTTTTTTTGTAGTACAGGTAAGAAATTCAAACTACTTTCACCCCTGGCAATAACCCACTGCAATACCGTCTTTAGTGCAGAAGTAATAATATGTATCTTCATAAATTTTAATGAGTAGGCAAGTTAGTACCTTAAATATTTGTATATTTGAAGTTCGTAGATTTAATTTTATTGACACAGCATGTCCCAAAAGTTACAGCCACAGAAAAAGCATCCATCATTGCAATCCTTTTTTCTTAATTTAAGTACTATATAGTTAATATTTTAGTGTGTATTGATAATTACTGACATGGGCCAGCCCATTACTGCTTTCCTGTTTGTTTGTTTATCTCTCCTTCTAGCAGGGTGGGGTTACAGAGCAGGTGCTGGCAATTTTCTGATGGCGGCCAAATCCTATAAGATTTTCTGCCTAATAGTTGTTGCTTTTGTTTCAGATCACAGTATTTCATGATTGATTAACACTACATTATCATATCACTACATAATTGCATTTACTGTATGGTGCCTGTCTGACCAACCATACTGGTATTGTTAGGTAACACAATGTTTTGTTGTTGCTTTGAAGAAGTGACTGTAAAGAATCTTAAAATATCCATAGAACCTATTCCCATGCAGGGGATAGATCCAACTCCGTACAACTGTTAAAATCAACTCTAATAGGCCATTCTCATGTCACTAATAGTTACTCATCATCTTGTCTTAATACGCAGTTAAGTGAAACTGACAATAATTTCAGTGAGACCTTATTTATTTCTGTGAGAGAAACACAAGACAGTTTCTAGTTGCTTAATTTCCCTTTGGTTCCACTCTTCATACCTTCCCCTTATATCCCAGAGTCAGACAGACAAAACCATATTAGGCTATGTATGTATGGACGCATGCATGCATGTACTGTATGTATGTATGCATGCATGCACACATCCGTATATGCATTTACTGTAAGTACAGTTGAATCCACAAAAACTGTCGAACATCAGAGTAAAGTTTGTTTGTTGTTTCTCTTTTAGGTCAGTAAATATTATCCCATTTGTTGAAAATGTGGCTCATTCCTTTTGACAGAACTGCTGTAACTGGGCCACGGTTTTACGCCATATTGCATGCTAATGTCTTTTCAGTGCTGAACACACATTTTCTATATGACTGATGACAGTAAAACAAAGAGTTTGACATTTAAGAAATTTAAAAATGTTTACTATTTACTGACCTAAAACAGTTTCAATTTTCATTTTTTATTTTACTATTTACAGACCTAAAACGGTTCAGATTGAACACATCTCCCCTTGATCGGCTAGCTGTGTGCTCCCTGAAAACACTGATCTGGTCTTGGGAGCCAACACAGGATCAGGCTGATTAAGTGAAATTTAGCGAAAACTATGGATGAAATTATAGTGCACCTATAATGTTAGATAGTAGTTTGATGTGACTTTTTTCTAAACTGTATATATGTATAGATTCAGCATGTATCTGACTGCATAATAAAAATCCTATAAGATTTTCTGATAATAGTTCGATGTGTCTTTTTTCTAAACTGTATATATGTATGATTTCAACTGTTTGTGTGTATACGTGTATCTGACTGCATGGTATCTCTATTTGTCTAGAGTGCAGATTGCTACTGATCACTGCTGCTGCTCCTCTTGTTGGCAGGAGGGGGCGCCAAAGTCTCCACGTGGTCATTGGCAGCATCCAGGATGCGCTTCAGTGCAGACAGTAGAAGCACATTCATGTTGGGGTTCAGGTCAATCTCCTCATGGTAGTTCTTCACTGGGAAGATGCAGTTCATGGGAATCCCCAGATTGTTGCTGCAATGCTGCATCTGAGGAGTGAGGTGAGGAGTTAATGATATGTTGTGGTAACACCTACACAAGCAGATTCTTTAAATACTTACACTCTCCTTAATCTTCTTACTTCTGTAGACCATTCGGATGTCCTTCTTGACCTCTTGGCATGCCAGATCCACTTTTGTTAGCATCACAAACTGAGAAATCCCTGGAGGAGAGATACAACTGCCCATTATGAATTTTAGTTTTTATATACCTATAATGTCATTATGCTGATTATGTTTATGTTTTCACTGGAATTTGTTTGTCCGTTTGTTTGCATCTTTACTGCAAAAGTTACTGACGGATTCAAATACATTTTATACCAGAGGTGTATTTTTGTCCAATGAAGAACCAATTTTAGTAATGATCCAGATCAGGATCTGGGCACAGGGATTTTTTTAAATGAAGTTCTTACTACTGACCGTTATCACGTCCATCTGTAAACGGCAGAACTCTAAGGGGCGTCAGTGAACATATTGCACTCTGAAGGCATTTTTACCTATTGTTCGTTTTACTATCTGTCACGTCCTGTAAAGCAATGTCAGCACAGGGCATTTTTTTGCCTAGTTTGATTAATACCAACAGATCTTGGGAAGTGGACATATAAGCACAGGCCATATACATAAAAGTACACCCTTGCCATTGGGATTACATAAAAAACGGTGTTTGTTATCAGCCTATATAACGAAGCAAATTAATGTCAGAAAATGGGGATGTTGTTAAAAGCCCTTCCCCAACTATACTGCAATGCTAATGCCACCTTATGCTTACTCTCAATATCACATTTTGCTACAGCACAGTTAGGGATCTCGGTCACCTAGTGCTATGGACGATTTACTTGATGCATTGTGGACATTTAAAGTCTGATTTAAAAAAAAAGAAGCTGTATAAAATCGATACCGACCATCCTCCCCCCGCAAAACCAATTAATAAAAAGAATTGATCTAACCTAAAAAATAATAGCACAGGGTGTCTACTCAGTTTTTTGGGGTTTTTTTTTGAGACTTAAGTGCAAGGCCATTGGTTGAATTGACGTGGAATGACCCATTCACATATTTCTACAGCACAGTTAGCTTAGCTTTTTGGAGGTAAAGTATTAGCTCATTAGGATGGACACGGACACTGATTGAGGGATTCCAAACATCCTTTCTGATGTTTAAAATGGACATACGATTCAAAAGATTGTGAATTTAACGTATATAAAATGTGTCTCACATGCAGAACTTACCCATTTCTCTGGCCTTTTCTCTAATCTGCCTCGTCTTCTTGAAGTCATCATCCCCCATTATAGCAACTGTGTCTGCTGGAACGACACTTACAAGGCAGTGAATCTTGTCACCAAGCTTGGGGTTGCTGAGGACTGAGTCATTCTCTGAACAGGGGCTAACAGGGTTAAACTAACAGAGAGAACATCCTAAACCTTCATATCATGAAAAATATGATCAAGTACCCAATGGTACATGAACTAAATATGTGTTTGTGGTGTGTTTGTCTGTGTCTGTGTGTGTGTGTGCACATGTGCGTGCGTGTGTGTGTATTTTTACCTTATGACCATTTTTTATTTGGCCTTGTAAAATTTTGATAAGGTCATCAGGATGCACCCCTTTGGAATCCCCTTTTTCCAGACCCATGATGTCACATATCACAAAGGGCAGAGGTTTTCTGGTTTTACCATCTCGAATATGGTGGACTTTGAACTGAAATGGCAACAAACAAAATATGAACTCCCTGCAGTACATTCCCTTATTATTATTATAATTTTTTTATTATTAATTTTTTTTTAACTATTATTATTATTATTATTATTATTATTATTATTACAACAACAACAACGGTAGGATTGGAAATCCTGGAAAATTATTTCAGCAAACAAGTCTTTTCAGACTTCTAGAAGCCATGTCTCCAAAATACAGGAATGATCGGGAAGGAGGATAACAAAATGATGATCAGCATTTTCCTGAATTTTACAGATAATGTGTTAATGCATTTTACCTCCTTTGTAAAAGTGACACCTGCCGCTGCACCAGTTAGAGCTGTATCCACCATCCGCTCCTGGAAGATGCTGTTGATAGAGTTGATTAAGCTGGACTTCCCATGTCCCACTTGACCATGGACCAGGATACGGAGATACTTGACATCTCCGTGTCTCACTACCATTTTCTTCAGATTATTTTTCATCTCTTCAGCCCCTCTGTCAGAGATCATTTACATTTACTTGCTTAGGTACAGTAACTGTACATTCATATTGCAAGCGCTGCAAAGCAATGGAGCAACGGAAATCGACTTTGTATGGACACGATCAACAAAAGCAACAAGAGTGGCGAGTGGGCGTCTTGAGCGATGGCAAAAGTTAAACTTAAGTTAACTTTATGTAAAGAGCTATGGCACTGTTCAACAACTATCAATCAGAATGTCGATGTCCTGGTGTGGCTAATGTAGAGAAGCAGACATAACCTTTCAGATGTTACTTTGCTGCTTTTTTTGCTATGTCAAGAGATGTTTCTTGGGACTCTCTGGTAACTGTTGGTACATTTATCGGTCACAGTTTTAACATGCAGGGATGAAGATGGAATCCTAGGGTAACTTGAATAAATGTTTCACTTACTCCCATCCAATGTCTCGCCAACTGTTGTCCATCACTGTGAGACACACAGACACATACACTTCATAATTATCTGCTTGCATGTGTCTAGAACACACAGAACATTTATCAAAACATTTGATAAACATTAATGTCTATGCTGCTGTGTATGTTGGGAATGTTTGAATGTTTACATCTGCTGCTTGGAATAAAAATGGATTGTGTGAAAAAGATCTTTATCCTTATGGGACAATAAAGAATCTATCTAATTAACAATAATTGAGCCTCCTATGTTCGCTTCAAGGACAACCAGGGCCGGACTGGGACCAAAAAGTGGCCCGGGCATTTTTGGCCATGGCGGCCCACTATGATTTTATTCAATAATAGTAATGTGGTGTCTAGCTAAAACAACACTGTAAGTTGGACATATTGCATGAATATGAGAGATTTATTTAAAGTTGCCCAATATCCTTTATGGAAATTATTAGTAAATGACAGCCCCGGCCCAAAAATGGCCATCGGCCCACCGGGCATTGCCCTGTATGCCCTATGGCCAGTCCATGCCTGAGAACAACTTTGACATTCCAGCCATTTTAACTTGAGATAACACATTTATTTGATTATCATCAATCTTTTGTGATAATAATTCTGTACCATGTAACTTGTGTACGTGTGTGTGTGTGTGTGTGTGTGTGTGTCCAGGCGTGCATGTGTGGATGCTCACATGATGGTGGAGGAACAGGGGACTTAGAGGATTTAGAGAACCAGCTCATTTTCTCCTGCAGGACAACAAAACGGAGTAGAAGAAATAACAATCTATGACTCAAATAATCTTAACTGTGGTTATTTTGGATCTTTTTGCATGAAAAAAGTTGTGGAGACTATAGGCCTTTGGGAGACAAAGGTAGTTTGCACAGAAGTTTACTTCAGGCCATGAGACTCAATAACAGTAAAGTAAACATACTTGTTTTTCAGCAGAAAACCAAATAATGTGTTGAGCACATTCTCTTCCTAACACATAGGATACAGTACTATGTGTTGTGCTACTGTAACACATTATAATATTAGATTCAACTTTATTGTCATTGCACAAAGTACTGAGATAATATACGATTACCGGTGCAAATGCAAGCCTCCATATATTACTAGATGGCCAATCCTAATTTCTAAAGAGTGTGTGTTAAAGGTGACATAGAATGGATTAATTCATATCATATTTAAGATACTGTATTGAAATGAGTTTTTTGCCTAAACAACGCCTCACTCTGGCCTCCCTTTGTGCTATTGTGCTATTTTGTGCTATTTGACATCATTTGTAGGCTTTGTTTTAGTGGCTATTTCTAAATGTAGGATTTCCATATGAAAGAGGGCAGAACCAGGCCTCATGTTCATGATAGCTCTTTGACCATGCACAACCTCTCTTAATTCATCAAAGCCAATGTAAAAGTGGTTTTCCATTCTATGTCTCCTTTAAGATACAAACATTAAATAATTTTACATTAGAAGAAACATAAAAATTTTCATTTTGCACCCACAGTTAGAGTGTTCACACACGAAAAGAGAAAAGAGTGAGATAATGTTTTAATTTTTTTAAGGGAAAAATATATATGTTCCATTACCGTCTTTTCAGTCTACTTCTCCAGTTGGTTCATACAAAATGTCAACCTGAATAAGCAGTACAAAAATAAATAAATAAATAAAAAGAATTAAGCAACTATTTCAGTAAAGATGTGTCAATAGCCTAAAAGCTGTTTTGTTGTCACCTCAGCTGACTCTTATAGCCGCTGCAGAACTGTTTAATTTCATTTCCTTCACTTACATTTGTAAGCTACTGAGACACACCCTGACACCAGAGATGCATTACTTTTGTCAACATTGTCATGCATTACTTTTGTAAGTGCAAAAGTAATACATGATATTACATGTTGTTACACAGGTTGTGTATTTACATAGGCAAATAGACTGTAACAGTGACACTGTAAAATAAAGTGTTACCTTCAATTTAATTAAATTAATTTTAAATCATATTTGTAAAAATTTAAACATGAATTTTTAAATAATTAATTTTATTTTTTGTGAGTTGGACATAGATTATCCATCAAAAGTGAATTAAACAAACACCCAAACCCTTTCAGTTTTTCAGAAAGTGAGCCTCTTTTGCCTGTGCCTCACCAGCATTATGCTAACTGCCCAGTGAATGAGGGAGGAATGAGGAGACATGAGGCATGTCAATGTCACAGCGAACGAAAGCACCTAAAAATTTTGTTCCACGATTATATATACAATCTCTGTCCCATGTATCACAAACATTATTGCAATTTTAAGACAAATATATATATATATATATATTAGGGTGCATCAAATTAACCAATTCTTGAATTTTAATATGGCTGGGTGATAAAAGTGTTCCAATACAGGTAAAAACAACACATGCAAAATATTTTTCCGATACATGATGGTTTAGGGGTGCCACCGGCCCTCTGTTTTTTGTTAGCTTAAGCGCTAACAATGCTAGTGGCCACCAATGGAGTTCTGAGGTAACAAAAACTGCAGCTCAAGAAAACTGAGGTGATCTTTCTGTTTTTGTGTTTGCCATGTTTATTGCATATTATTACCATCATACCCTCATGGCATTTTGGTAGATATAATCATTGGCATGAGGGGGTTATCTATTTCATAATTAACAATAAATTTTAGTCAAGGGTAATACATTTATATATTTATATATATATATATATATATATATATATATATATATATATATATATATATATATATAATCTAAAGGCACTAAGGTAAAGTAACACCTAGACAATAACAGACTACCCACATGTTCTCTGGGGTCTTACCTATCTATATATACCAAGATTATGTAAATATAGATAGTTGTGGAGCTAATAATGATTTATTTTGGATAGGCCTATGCTTTTCTAGGTTAAATAAACCTCCAAAAAGCTTAGGTCTTAGCTAGATGTAATGAACAGAAAATACTTATACATATGTTCTAAGTACATATATGATGGTAATAATATGCATTAAAACACAACAAACCCAAAAACAGAAAGATCACCTCAGTTTTCTTGAGCTCCATTGGTGGCCACTAGCATTATTAGCGCTTAAGCTAACAAAAAACACAGAGCCGGTGGCACCCTCAACCTCAATGAAATTTCTCAAAACTTTGCAAAAGTAATTTTTCTATCAATTGGAACAAAATGCAAGGCCAGCCAACTTGATGTTTTCAAATTTAAATTTCCCATTCAAATTTGATGCACCCTAGTGTATGTACATGCATGCTCTGATATAATAAAAACAACTGAACCAGGATGTGATAGGGTTTAGTTTTGACAGTCACAAAAGTTTACTGAAAATTGCTGGATGTATTTTATACAACATAAATCTGTTACAGATGGATAGAGCTCACGCTTCGCATAAATGACCTCTTTCCTTCTACATCCTGTTATGTCCCTGGCAGGTCTATGGTAGCCACGCCCCTCTGGTCAGGTGTAGGCTACCTGTGTCTTTGAAAGACATTGCTGCTCATCTTCTACTGAGCCAAGGGGTATCTTTAATTGTAAATACGTAAGGGATAACGTCCAGTTCTACAGAAATAATGGCAAGCCTGCTTATCTCCCGTTTGTATTATTCTCCTGTATACTTAAGCAAGTGTTTAAAACATTAAAGAAACAATCAACCCCAATTTAAAATAAGTTATCCTGTTCGGTTGGGGTACTATTTTCAGGTGAAAGTAGATCTCAAAGGCTGCTTACTGCTGTTATAGTTACCATTCTAAAAGGCATTGATATGGAACGGTGGTGAAACCTTTTAACAGAAAAATGTCTCAGGTAGCCAGTTATACAAAAATAATGACTACCCCATCAGTCAATCAGAGAAGAGAATCGCAATCTGAAGGGAGATAATGTACTGTATGTTGTGGTCAGGCTTGTCGGACTACATTCTGAAATTCTGGCCTGGACTGCACCGTACAGGATAGTTAAAGTCCATACTCCATACGCATAGGTTTAAAGTCTATAATAAAGCAAGCTGAAGTAACCAGAGTATTTTATTAAATATGTAATCCAATTTGTAATTGTTTTCATTTATTCTTTTTTTTTTAAAAACATTGTAATCATAAAGGCAATCTATCATGTCATTATTGAGTAATCTACAATCAGGTTTCACAGCATAAGTTTGCGTGAGATAACACAAGTTAAGAATTGAGGAAGTTGGTGCCTTCATGAATGTTGTCACGTTATGTTCCTTAAGTTTTGTGTATGTGAGGTAATGGTGAGATAAACACATTTAAAATAGCCATATAAGGCAAGAACAATGAAGTACTGTGTAAATAGTTTGTTGAGACAGTAGTCAAGCTCTTTTGGCCCTTTTTCCTTTGGAATTATTTCCCCTTTCTGATTGAACACATTCTGTTCCTTCTTGACATTCATTTTTTTTGTTTTTATCTTTTCTTCTTATACTTATCTTTACTTCTATAGTCCAGCATTTTTGCATTGGAGTCTTTTTGTACATTTCAGATTTTATTACGTCCGCCAAGGAGATTATGTTTTCGCTGGTGTGTGTCTGTCTGTGTACAACATAACTCGAAAAGAAATTTCATCCAGGATCTGGATGAAATTTCTGGACAATGTGTGTATTGGGACAAGTAAGCACTTATTTTAGTGGCAATTGGTGACCCAGAACGCCATCTGTGACCACATTGTCTTGGCGGAGGTCTGCGTTCTCTGAGCGCTTTTCTAGTTTTTATAATAAAACCAACTCTACCTCTGGTAGAGTTAAAAAGGCAATTACGCCTGGTTATTATTGGTTATCCTTGACATTCGCACAGGCCATCTATTAAGATAATACAAAAAAAAAAAAAAAAAACTTAAACCCTGCATTTTAGTTGTTATGGTCACAGTGTAAAGCATATTTGACATGTCCGAGTTGTGCCCTCTGAAGCCAGAAGTTAAGTTATTTAACCTTAAATGATTCTTTATCCTCACTAAGATTAGCAAACATGCATGAAACAAACAAGAAGTAAAAGAATTTTTTTAAAAAGTATCAAATAAATGTCATATTACCTTGGTTGCAGTTCAACTGAGTCCACAGAAAATGTACACCTGAGCAGCCCAGAGAAAAGAACATCCAACCGACTGTGACGAATGAAACAACTCCTCCCCCAATGAGATTCTTATCATGCCTCCTACTGTAGCTTTCTAACCAATCACAACTAACTGACACCATGTTTATTATACAAGTAGAAAAACTAGAAAAGCGCTCAGAGAGCGCAGACCTCCGCCAAGACAATATGGTCACAGATAGTGTTCTGGTCCACCAATTACCACCAAAATCAAATCAGTTCTTGCTTGTCCCAATACACACGTTGTCCGAAAGTTTCATCCACATCCGTGCAGTACTTTTCGAGTTATGTTACACAGACAGACACACAGACACACACACAGACGCCGGCGAAAACATCCTTGGTGGAGGTAATAATAAACATTATTTGTGAAGACAAATGTACAAGCAACAAATATGAACTTCGCATTTGTGAATCTGGACACATTTACAAACCATGATCTAGATAGATACCCTCTGTGCATTCACCAATATTTTTGAGACATAAGTTGTCCTCACAGACACAGCACTCAACATTCGAAATTCCACTGGTGTAGCGCCAAGGCAAGCCATAGACATCCATACAAAAATCCTAATTATTCACTAACAATAATAGTTCAATACAGTGTTGATTATTATAAAAATTGAGTAGCCTAGGTGTAGCCCATATATCTGTAAGAGTTTGTGTCTTTGTAATTCATTTAAAGGCAATAACGGAGAAAATAACCATCCGCGGCAAAGTTGGGTTCAAATTTGACGTTGAATGGATATGCGAATAATGCATCGCGCCCTTGCAATATCGTCCGATTGTCCAAAGTACAACTAACTTGAAGTTGAAATGGAATAAACACTATAACTAGCTATGAACCAACACAGTGCCTATTGCTAGCCTGCTGGAATCATTTTTGCGGCACAAACTCTAGATGGCGGGGCAGTGTAATGTGAGGTGTAGCGATGTGAAGAGCAACAATTCGCAAAATAAATTCCAGATAGTATTCCAGTCAACCAATCACCACCAAAATTTAATCAGTTGTCACTGTCAATACAGACGTTGTGAAAAAAATTTCATCCAAAACCGTGCAGTACTTTTCGAGTTATTTTGTACACAGACAGACACACAGACACATGTCGAGCAAAACATAACCTCCTTGGCGGAGGTAATAATAAATAAATAAATAAAATCACAAAAACAAAATAGCAAAAATAATGAAAAAGAATAATATGTGAGAAACTGACTCATAGGAAGAAACTCAACACCTTGTAGAGTTTGCAGTTCATAGATACAAAATGTGCAATGTGCAAAGTGCAGCCTATTTAAAGGAGAAAGCCGGCGTGAATCACCACGTAGTCCTACTGTTTTGTAGTGCCAAGCGCTATTGTTAGCCACCTCAATCACTGGATTTCATGCAAGGCAGGCTGAGATAGCGAAACGGCAGCTAACGTTAACAGAATGGGGCATTTCAAAACGAAAGCAAATCGATTAGGTTTCGTTTTTGACATGCCTCATTCAGTTAGTGTTAGCTGCCGTTTCGCAAACTCGGTCTACGATGCACACAATTTTATCATGAAGTGGCTTTCAGTAGCACTTAGCAGCATAAAACAGCAGGGCTAGGTGTTGATTCACGCCGGATTATACCTTTAAGCTTCCGCAACATTGATCTGTATGGTTGCGTCAATGACGTAAAATGAAACCAAAACAAACCACTGCTTTTCCCTCAGGGTGTGTGACAGGGATACAGGGGAATCTTGCAAAGTAACTTCAAGTTTGATCACATGAAACTGCCACTGAACTAGACAAACAAAGAAGTTCAACTTGCCTCACAATGCATGGAAACACCCATAACATACTTTTATATAAATTCATTCATCAAACTGGGTGTGTGAGATTTTTAAAGCAATGTCAATAAGAATATGATTTCAATTATTCTCGACATTCTCCTCTTTAGATAATGTTCAGTACATACAAAACCAGACAGCAAAACAATTACACAACAAAACATAAATCCCTGCATGTTAGTTGTTATGGCCACAGTGTAAAGCATATTTGATATGTCCCGAGTTGTGACCTCTGAAGCCAGAGTTAATTTAAGTTAAGTCATTCACCTTAAATGATTCTCTCTCCTCACTAAGATTAACAAACATGCATGAAACAAACAAAAGAAAAAGAATAGAAATAAAAAGTATCAAATAAATGTCATATTACCTGGTTGCAGTTCAGTTGAGAAAATGAGTCCACCTGAGCAGCCCAGACAAAAGAACATCCAACCGACTGTGACTAATGATTTTCTTCCCCAATGAGATTCTTATCATGCCTCCTACTGTAGCTTTCTAACCAATCACAACTTCAGAACCATTCATTTGCATCTCATTTGAATACTGACACACGCACGCACGCACGCACACACACACACACACACACACACACACACACACACACACACACACACACACACACACACACACACACAGAAACAATGTATGATACATAGACACAGAAATTAGGTTTGTTTCGGTATCACCCTCACAGAATGTCCAGAGATGCCTTCAGAAAATGTACATTTCCATAGCTTTTAAATAATCAGTGGAGGATGATTAGGAGGATGAGCTTGTATGAACTCTATGGATGTTTGGGTCTCTACAACCCAAAGCCTATTTTTCTGCAGTTTTTTTTTACAGTCAAGAGCATTCAAGTGCAAGTTAAAAAAAAGGATTAATGTGTCAGTTGTCAGACCCTAAATAATGATTTGGGACTTTAAAGTTACAGAGTAGGTGGTGAATTGGACCTTATGTTTTTGGTTTGCAAAGCACACTGTTGGCTGTTTCAAAACATATCTCAGGGGAGTCAAAAAAAGGTTCTAATCCACTTGGCTTTATTGAGTGTCTGTACTTTAAAAAAAAAAACAAGCAGCACAAACCATTGACAAGCAAAGTCAAAGTAAGAAACAGACAGATCATCACACCGTCAACTATCTAAGCAATAACTTTTTTTTTAGCCAGAATCATAGGAAACAAAAAATACTGTTGGACTGCAGGAACCCTTTCTCTTTTTACCTAGAGAAGGTATTTTACCCTTTCCTCTAAATGGTGAACCAAAAGAGCAGACAGAACTTTAGCAACTAGTAGTAGCATGTTAACATTTTTGATATTCTTCTATAAATAACACAACTCTCGACTTACAGCCAAATTTAAATATTGGCATCAAAAAGACCAAAACAAAAAAAAAGAACATTCCAAATAAACCAACAACTCAGAAGACACAAGTTGAGTGTTGAATTATGCTGTTTTAACTGGAGCGGTTGTGATCTCTCCACTAGCAGATCGTGCATTTCTGATGGCAGAGAAACAAACAGGGTCACTACTGATACCACTGTGTGTCTGTGTGTGTACCAGATGCCAGCTAGCCAACTGTGTGTGTAGGACATCAGTAAAACGTCAGCCCCCTGTGTGTGTGTGTGGGTGTGTGTGTGTTTTCTTGTATTATTGTATCTTGTATTTTCTTACCTCAGTCGGAGTCTCACTATCCAGATGTTTTCCGCTCTGTCCTCCAGTCTCCCATCTGTCAGATGCAAAGGTGCAAACAGTCACTAACAGTCCAAACACACAGACCTCTGTTCTGCACATGACTCTCCCACATCACTTTTTCTGTTCAATTTGGATTGTTTCCGATTTGAGTCCTTTTGCTCCCATAGTGATCCCACTGCATGGTGTTTTACATATCCGTTTATAAACATTCCTGCCAAAGTGCTGATCAATAAGGTGGAGAAAAAGGACAAGATTTGACAAGATGGCTAAATTTAAAGGTAAAGTTCACATTTTTTCCTGACTCTTTATATGTCTGATATGCTCCACTGACATTGAATGCTTGAATGCTTTCAAGCCTGATCAATATTCTCAAGATTATATGAATGAATTCTGTCTCTCTTGCTGCCTGTACCGCTCTCCTTCTGACCACACCATCAGACAACATTAACATTAATATACTGTACATAAATGAGACCATTATGCTACCACAATTACAATACTACAACAAGTTTGCATGATCAGTAATGTCAAAGCACTTTAGATAGAAGGAAATGACCCAAAGGTCTGGCATTCCGGCACCTCTTAGAACCAGGAGATGAAGTGATGGCAGACTATCAGACACTCTACTTGGAATTGCAACATTCTTGGGCCCCAGTAGGCGGTTCGTTAAAAAAGAAAGTGTGTATGTGTGTGTGATAATGTTAATCTTTGGAATATTTTGGACACATGTTTGTGAGTGTTTGTGTATGTGTTGTGTGAAAATGTTAATGTTGTATGTGAGTGAGTGAGTGAGTGAGTGAGTGAGTGAGTAGTGAGTGAGTGAGTGAGTGAGTGAGTGAGTGAGTGAGTGAGTGAGTGAGTGAGTGAGTGAGTGAGTGAGTGAGTGAGTGAGTGAGTGAGTGAGTGAGTGAGAGAGAGAGAGAGAGAGAGAGAGAGAGAGAGAGAGAGAGAGAGAGTGTATGTGTGTGTGTCTATGCGTTGTGTGAAAATGTTAATGTTGAGTGTGTGTGTGTGTGTGTGTGTGTGTGTGAGAGAGTGAGTGAGTGAGTGAGTGTATATGCTGTGGATCCCTTACTGATTCTCATCCATAAGGCCACAGTTAACACGACCAACAGGATCACCACGGCGACCAGCCCTACACAGACTGCCACAATCATCTTCACTTCCGCTCCTGATGATTGCGGCTCCTCCTCCACCTCATTATCTGTAGGGAGACCTTCAGGAATTACAGAAACACAATCTTAAAGGAATAGTCCACCTCTTCATGAAAATTGTTTATTCAGCTCCGTACTCTGAGTTACATATGTGGGTAAAGGCACATAGGCACTGGAATACAAAGTTGCCAGATAGCCACTCTTTGGCAACTTTACTTTTTAGTGCCTATGCTAAGCTAAAAGTAAAATTGGGGTTGCCAGACTAGGACAACGCATGCACTGAGCCCAAAATGCTCTTACTCACATATGTAACTCCAGGTAAGGGGGTGAATAACCAATTTTCATAAAGATGTGGACTATTCCTTTATGATCGGACAATACCGTAATAGCTTACTAAGTACTACACTAAAGTCTATAATTGTCCAATTACTAGACTAAAGACATCTTCATAATTGTCCAATTACTAGACTAAAGACTACCATCTTCATAATTGTCCAATTACTAGACTCCGGCTGGGCTCCTGGCATAGACAAACTACAGTAGGTAATCACCTGGGGCACCAAATATCAGGGGGCATCAAAATGCATCTATTACCCCCGCCAATTAGAGTCTGTCTGTGAACAACAAAACTTGAAAAGTACGGCACGGATTTGGATGAAATTTTCAGACAACGTGTATAGAACTGATTCAATTATGGTGGTGATTTTGGTTGGTTTATATTGTGGCTGTGACCACATTGCCTTGGCAGAGGTCTGTGCTCTCCAGGTGCTTTTCTAGTTACTTTCTTTTCTTTCCTTTTTACTTGTATTTTCAAGTAAAGACAGGGCAAAACTCAAATCTGACCTAGGCCAGCAAAAAGGGCTAGAGCCTGACTGGACTAAAGATGAGAATCCGAATAGCTGTCGTCATCTGTCTAAGCTATTCCAGACAAGGATTGAATTGTGTTCATGAGAAATCATTCATTACAACTTATCTAAAATATCTGTAATGACTGTGTAGGCCTACACCATTTTAACAGATATGTAAAATGATAAATACATTTTTGACACACTGCTACATAGGCCTAGTAAATTCAATGACCTCTACCCAAAGGTCAAACTGAGATTTGCTCCACATCTTCGATCCAAACCGAAATTTTTATGCTTCTTTCATTTTGTGCACAATTTATATGCTTAACAGCTCCACTACGGTCTTCACCTGTGATATTCCTCTGTGTTGCTTTGACCACGTCTCCTTGGGTGACTCTGCAGTGGAAGATGCTGCTATTGCTGCTACTGTTGTTTTTCATCCAGTCCACTAGTAGGCGCCGCTCCACTGTAAATGTCCCATTCGCCTCCCTGTGTGACTCTGTGGGCTCCGCTGGTAGACTCCGCCCCTCTGCATCCAGCCAATCAATGAGCGGCTCTGGACTCCACCCACTGGACACACAGCACAGGTTCAGCTGTGTTCTCCCGTGTCGGTCTACGAGGATCGTCGGTTCTGTTCCTATAACTGGATCAGGAAATAGCAGAGGAGGAAATCAGTTTTTCTGTATATGATGTATTTGCTTGTTAGTAAAATAAATACTACAACAGTTTCCATTTGCTCTATAGCTCCCCCACAGGTCTGTCTCAAACCTATTTTTATCCATTCATCTATTTCAGTCCAAGGTGACTGGAATAGCAACTGCGACAAATGGAAAACTATTCACAGATGGGGAGTAGGCGGCGGCCTATACCAAAACAGCCAGCTAGTGAATATTTTTGATGACTTTTCACATAAAGACAAGATAATCAAACAAATAAAAGACCTCTGACATGCCTCCATATTGTATGGCTCTCATGGAATTCAATTTTATAATATGTGGCATTCATGGCTCTCTCAGCCAAAAAGGTTCCCGACCCCTGATCTATAGCGCCCCCCACAGGTCAGTATACAACCTGGACCCCAGTGGGCACCTGCCAGTGTTGTACCCTGTTTCCAATGGAAAGCTGGCAGCATCTCACTAGCATCAAACATTCATGCATCATTCTCATCACACACGAGCCAGTCCCTAACCTTTGACTTTAACCTCCATATCAGCGTTGTCATGGTTCCAATCTCCCACGTCAACAGTGCACTGGTATTTCCCGGCGTCTGAGAGCCTGACACCGCTGAGCTTCAGAGACACGTTCCCTTTACCAATCTCGTCCAGGAACAGAGACGTGCGGCCACGGTAGTCGGGTGACTGATCATCGTTGTGGTCAGTACCATCGCTGTGCACGTGGATGTGTGTCTGAGTGTTGCTTTTGATTCGGTACCAGACCACAGACAAGTGCTGTGTGTCACCAGGGACAAACGAGCAGGGCAGGACCAGGTCTTGACCAGCAACGGCCACCAGGGGGCCCTTAGGACCAACTAGTGTCAGAGGAACTGTGGGGGGAGCAAACACACACACACACACACACACACACACACACACACACACACACACACAAAACATTTTTCAAACAGGGTCTGGGAGATTGTCAGATGATCCATGAAGTATTTGTTACAAAATAGGCTTTGTCTGATGCAGAGAGGAGGCTAGAACACTTTCCCTAAGCAAAATATGCAAGCAGAATGACAATGAATGAAATATTATAGCCTAAGCATATAAAACTGTATTTTTTTTTTTTTTAAAAAAGCTAAAGTTCCCTGTCAAATTCTTCCAAATGCAATGAATGGCTCTTTGAGTCTTTAATGTGGCACATCCCATGAGCAAAGGTCTGTTTAAAGTGCTTAAATAATAGCCTATGCCTAAATTCAATCCAGACATATCATTACCCCTTCTAAAAATGTAGGCTATCAAGTCAAGTAACTTCGTGATGACAGGCTACACAGCTAGACTAGACACGTATAGCCTATGGAAAGCATTCACCAAACACCTACCTGATCCACATGCCACAATCCAGGGGAAAAGTAGAAACAAGAGATAGCGAAGGCCCGCATGTTTGGGCGGGGAAACATGCAAACTACACAGCCCTGAAACGCATAAAACGGCAGAACCCAAGCAAATGTTAGATGTCTTTGTTTACTGCGGAGTCTTGACTTGCAAAGTTACGAACAGCACCTGTGTGAAGCTGCGTGACGTTACATGTCCGAAAATGTATTTTTAAATTACTCAAAAGAGTTAATAGCACAAACCAGCACAAACGCAGCACAAATGAACTGCAGTGTTATTTCAGCATTTTGGGTTTGAGGGGGGGCCAGCTTCACACAGCTGACTCCAGCTACTGACTTTACGCTAAACTAGGCTAACCCTTACAAGCTCGGCTAGCTAACGTTAACTTTTAGCTATGGTGGTAGGCTGAAGGACTTTGCATTAGGCAGCTGTGATGTCTGGACAGCCAGACAGAGAAAGATATGGCATGCATTAACATGTCAGTCATCTAAGTGGTCATGGACACCACACACATCTCTGACAAAAAAAAATCCTTGATGACGACGCATACTTCCAAGTGGACAGCCACCCGCACATTTCAGTTTAAGGTCAATGCAACAATTCCGGATCTCAGGGCTTGTTTAAAGTTCATTAAGAGCTCTCATGGAGACTACTAATTCGATACTTTTTTATTTGGCCTTCACAACTTTTTAAAATGACGATTCTCTTTATGGTAGCGATTATATATTTACCTGACTGATGCATACTTCAGTTTTGCCATTGATGCCACCACCGGACGAGGCTAGAGGTCGCCATCCTGGAATGCTACTTCTGGGGGAAAGGCAGGCTGCCTGCAGCAAGTCCAGTTTCTAATGTCATTTTGTTGGAATTTTGGGGGGATTACGAAAATCATACATTTTTGGAAAGGTAATTACATACTGAGTCAGAAAATCCATGTTAGCTTTTGCCCAAATGTCTTTGTGAAGGAATATATGGGAATAATGTTAAAGTGCCTTTGGGAAAATAGGCACAACTACATTTTGATCTCTGAAGCATGAAGGGGAAATTCACCTTACATCCCATATATTTTCTTAAAGCATACACCCTCGGGATGTGAAATAACATGGCAAGGTGTGACAGTGGCATGCCCCCACCCTCCTCATTACAATAAAGCCCAAAATTAAGATTTTTTTTAAAAAGATTTCCCCCCAAAATTGGCTGTTTTTGATGATGTTATGCCACTGGCATTTAGGGGAAACATATTAGACCCCCAACCATATATTTTCTGAGAGCTTATCCCTCAGAATTTCACCAATAAGTTTTTTTGTTTGTTTGTTTGTTTTTTGATCTCCCACCCCCTCCTTATTTTCAGGCTTATGTCTATTTTGGGGGAAAATGGAAAATCCGGTGTTTTTCCAACCCAACCAACCCATTTTTCATACGGAAGTGCCTATGGAATGTGGGTAAAAATATAATAACCTTGATAAGTCGTACCTTTTGGAAAGCAGCAGGCCTCAGGAAATCAACATAAATTAAGACAGGTTCCACCCCCTCCTCCCTTTGATATCAGTTTGTAGATCACTTGATTCTGGTGATTTTGGCTTATAGCCTATGCATTTGGACCTAGGACACTGAAGAAAACTGATCTACCCTGTATAGTACACCTTTTCTGAAAGCATACTCCCACAGGATGTCATATAATATAAATTGAGACAGGTCCCAATCTCCTCATCTCTTCACTACCCATGAATACAACAATTTGTATTAGTAATATGGGTACAGTATAGCTCATTTCCATACTACAATTAATTTACAGACAAATCTTGTAATACAAAAAAACTACTACTTTTGCTACTGCCACTTTTCATGTATACGTTCACTGTATAAAGTTTTATTTTGATTGGACAACAGGGAAAAAATAACCTATTAGATGTAGGCCTATTGTTTTATATTGGCCATTTTTTAAACTTCAATATGGCCACCATATAGACATCTGAGCAAATGCAAACATTGATTTTCTGATTCCTTAGACAATGACCTTTCCTAAAATATATAGTTTACCTAATCCCCAAAAAGTTCCCACAAAGGCCAAACAATTTTGAAACAAGGATGGTAGCTCTCGGAAGAAAAAATGTTTCAAACGATTGGGGAGCAGCAACTTAGTGGGTCTGATGAGAACAAACAAACAAAACATCAGCAATCCAGGTGAAACATTTATACCAGTTAGCAAGTGCAGGTAAAATAAATATGTGGCTTTTACAGTTACAGTTAGTTTTACAGACTTAATAACAATTTGTAAATGAGTGGCTGGTTATAACCAGATCATAGGTAAGTACTGGTATATCATATGAAACAGTCCAGTACTCAGCAGATAGTTTCTAAACCACTTGATCTGAGAGACAAAGATCAGACAGTCCGTTATTAATCCTGGCGCAAATTCAAGGACATCTGTTGACTATTTGAGCCTCCGAGATCGGACAAAGAGACAGTCATACAGCCTCTAAAACAAGCTTGGCATCAGTGCAGCCTAGACGATTTATTAAAACAGAACAGAATATTGTGCTTTATAGTCGTATGAGATAATAATAATAATAATGCGTAATAATGACTGTTCATATACTGTGCGCTACTCTAGCACATAAATTCTGTAGCCATACTGGCAAAGTGCAACACACAGCCATTGAATTTCACAGCCTAATAAATTGACAAATAAATAAATAGATAAATTAAAATACAGGCATAAAATGGCAATTAAGAATGAAACATGTCGAGAGCTGAGTTTATGTTTTTATGACTGGAGCAGTGGTGATCAATCCGCCTGTAGTCCCGGTGTTTCTATGCAACAGAGAGAAACAGACAAGAACAAGTGTCAACAAAAACAAAGTGTTGAAGTCATGATCATCCTGGTCAATTGCCATTAATGACGAGTGTGCTGTCACCATTCCCAATAGCATAGTTGCTAGCTAGTTGACAATGAGAACCAACAACAGTTATTATAACAATAGTTAGTTATTAACTACTAAGGTATAGGGAAACTGACCCCTCTGCAGCAGAAATGTTAACAAACTACCGGTAGTAACATTCCACCAAAGATCATGGAATACTGACAAAGATAAAGCAACACAATGCGTTTCAGTGGGAGCCAACGTGTATAAATTCCAGTCTGCATAAGTGCATTATGTCACAATATGAACTCTTCAATGAGAGCTCGGTCTGGATCCCCTCTTTGCAGTAAACCATTACTTCCAAAGGAGACTCCAAATCCCCAATACAGCATAAGGCTACTCACACACACTGTACATGTAAACACTATTGTACAATTGTAACTCCAGCACACCATCAATTAGTATTTGAAATGATTCTGACAGAACTGTTAAATTACACCAATCAGCTGAGTTGTGTGTGTGTGACTGTGCATGTTTGTGCCTTTGTGTGTGTGTGTGTGTGTATGTGTGTATGTGTGTTTGGACACACACTCACCCCTGCCCATGTCCCAGGAAAGACCTTATCCTAGAAGCAGCCCTTTCTCTCAGACCGCCATCTGTCAATCACAAAAACAGTCAAAACAGACGTGGCTTTGTAGGGGGGAAAAGCAGTATGTTACAGCCCCCCTAGCCTGGCTTTGGCTTCCTACGTAGCTCCGCTCAATAATCATTTCCCTCCCTGTCTGGCATTCCGGCCATTGGCATCCTTTGCAGCGATCAATTCCATACCACGATAAAAAAGCAAGCAGGATCAGGAGTTGTGAGGATAACATCGGGGTTCTGTTGTTGTAGTGTAGCTTACTTCACGACCAAGCTGGTGCATAATGTTAGCAATTGGGTGAAATCAAATTGAATCATTTCAAACTTCTACAGTTCACACCTCCAGCTTGCAATCGTTGGTCAATGGTGAAATGCCAGACCTTTGTACAAAGCTAAGGTGTAGACCAAAGGGATGGCCAAAGCCAGGCTAGAGCTCATCTTTTTGACATTTAACAGGAGACAGTTCATATCACCCATTCAATTTCATTGTAACATGATGAGAGATCTTTTTTTTTTTTTAAAGGGCTCAGAATGGCGGTATCATCTCCATAGTTCACAATGTAGTTGTTTGAATGTATGCAGTGTGAAATGCAGTAGCAGCAGTAGTGGCAGTAGTAGTAGTGTTAGTGTTTGTGTGAGGTGATGTGGAGTACTGCATAATACAGTATAGTAATGTAGTATTATTAGTACTGTTAGTGTTTGTGTGAGGGGATGTGGAGTACTGCATAATACAGTATAGTAATGCAGTATTATTAGTAGTGTTAGTGTTTGTGTGAGGTGATGTGGAGTACTGCATAATACAGTATAGTAATGCAGTATTATTAGTACTGTTAGTGTTTGTGTGAGGGGATGTAGAGTACTGCACAGTGTATTATAGTATGGTAGTGTTATTAGTACTGTTAGTGTTTGTGTGAGGCAATGTAGAGTACTGCATAGTATAGTATGGTAGTGTAATATTAATCTTTAAAGATCTCACGTCCTCGCCGCCGCAAGACGACGGAGATCACAGTGCCCACTATTCCACCGACAATTCCAAGGATGGAATACACATTCATCTTAAAGGGTTCCTTGTCCTCCTCATCCTCCTTGTCCTCATCTGAAGGAAGACATGAAGCCATTAAAGGAGAGGTCAGTGATTCTGTGTTATTGTTTGGGGAGCAGGATTCTAGAATTCTAGAATGGAGCAAACACGTCCCACTATGGAAAGACTCGAGAAGTTTCCTCCAAAACAACAGACAGACATCTAATCATTGTTGACACATTAACTGCTAGCTGTTTTCAAAATGAAAAGCCCCAAACTGCCAAAGTTTTGGAGAATTTTGACGTTCAATAGCCACAGAATGTTCTGTGCTATGACTAACACCAAAACTACCAAAAGAAAGAGCAAACTCTCTTCTTTCATCAGAAATAAAAAAAAAATGTTTTTCATCAACCCTCTTCAACCCCCTTCCGTTCTTAAGTAACCAGCAGGAGAACATAAGCTAGTTTCACCAAAAACTCCCGTTTTTGACCAAAGAAAGGAGAAAACGAGCGCTTTGTTTGACAACAATAATCTTCATTGCGCATATTTTTTTGTCTACTTTTCACTGGGAAGTATGATATTTACACGCCCTGTTGAAAAGCATAATATACATCTATGTCTAAGGCAGCTAAGAGGTTAAGGAGGGACACGTCAAAGGACTTTACAGACCAATCAGCACACAGAGTGGGATGTTTTGATCACGTCTTTGATCACGTCTCTCATGACTCTAGTTACTGCTAGTGTTGTGTATTAGCCTGTGATATTCTGTGGTAGTCCTCTGTGTTGAGTATGAGCCCCCTGGCATTCCAGAGAACATTCCAGAGAACTTTCAGCATATAGTCTTCACCTGTGACATTCCTCTGTGCTGTTCTGACCGCGTCTCCTGAAAAATGGCATCTATTTTCCTATATGAGTGTGTATAAGACCCCAGGATATACCGGTACTCTTCACCTGTGATATTCCTCTGTGTTGCTTTGACCACGTCTCCTAGAGTGACTCTGCAGTGGAAGATGCTGCTGTTGTTGCTGCTGTTGTTTTTCTTCCAGTCCACGAGTAGGCGCCGCTCCACTCTGAAGGTTCCATTCGCCTCCTGGTGCGACTCTGTGGGCTCTGCTGGTAGGCTCCGCCCCTCTGCATCCAGCCAATCAACGAGCGGCTCTGGACTCCACCCACTGGACACGCAGCGCAGGTTCAGTGCGCCTCCGCGTCGTTCTGTGAAGATCGTCGGCTCTGTTCCTATAACTAGACAAGAGATTACAGCAGGATTTATAATAAAAACAAAAGGCATAGGTTTTATATCTTTTTCAATTATATATTTTTAATATCTATTTTTTGTGTGTGTTTTGTTAAACATAAAATCTTTTGTTGTAACAATTTGTTGTAACAATATTTTTTTTATTGCTCTTTAATTTGGAAAAAGTCAATGAAGAGCGAGAGCAGGAAGTGAAACACTTTAGGATCTGCAGATTCTCACCTTTGACCTGGACCTCCATATCAGCGTTGTCATGGTTCCAGTCTCCCACGTCAACAGTGCACTGGTATTTCCCGGCGTCTGAGAGCCTGACACCGCTGAGCTTCAGAGACACGTTTCCTTTATTGATCTCGTCCAGGAACAGAGACGTGCGGCCGCGGTACTCAGGAGACTGATCATCGTTGTGGTCAGTACCATCGCTGTGCACGTGGATGTGTGTCTGGGTGTTGCCTTTGATTCGGTACCAAACCACAGACAAGTGCTGTGTGTCATCATCACCAGGGAGGAACGAGCAGGGCAGGACCAGGTTTTGACCAGCCACAGCAACCAGGGGGCCATCGGGACCAACTAGTCTCAGAGGAACTAGTAAAACACACACACACACACCATTCATTAAAGGTGATAGTTCAAAAAAGTAGCCCAAACAATATTGCAACATTGTGAAGTAGTCACTCTGGTACTGAGATAGTGACGTGTCCATAGATTCCACTCAGCTTTTACACACAACATTTACACAAATATGGGCCTCACAGATGGCTGCACCATTAAATAAATAAATAAATTTTGCCTCTATATGTATATTAAGTGGCATGACATGGTGTATGGCATCATGCCATGGATGTTTCAGATCAATAAAGCATCTATCTATCTATGGCCTATATGTCATGACATGGATGCTTCAGGTCAATAAAGCATCTATCTATCTATGGCCTATATGTCATGACATGGATGCTTCAGGTCAATAAAGCATCCATCCATTCCTTCATCCACCCATCCATCGCATGAAAAAACGGAACACCTCACAGGTACAGCCTACCTTTGCCCCCAGAGTGAATGGTGATGCCTAGCTAGCCTACCTGAGGATCCACATGGCACAGCCCCAGAGAGCAGAACATCCCATACGGAGCCTACCTTTGCCCCCAGAGTGAATGGTGATGCCTAGCTAGCCTACCTGAGGATCCACATGGCACAGCCCCAGAGAGCAGAACATCCCATACGGAGCCTACCTTTGCCCCCAGAGTGAATGGTGATGCCTAGCTAGCCTACCTGAGGATCCACATGGCACAGCCCCAGAGAGCAGAACATCCCATACGGAGCCTACCTTTGCCCCCAGAGTGAATGGTGATGCCTAGCTAGCCTACCTGAGGATCCACATGGCACAGCCCCAGAGAGCAGAACATCCCATACGGAGCCTACCTTTGCCCCCAGAGTGAATGGTGATGCCTAGCTAGCCTACCTGAGGATCCACATGGCACAGCCCCAGAGAGCAGAAGGATCAGGAGATAGCCAGCAAGCCTGGGCCAAGACCACACACAGCAGCACTGCCCTGAAAAGGAGATGGTGGTGAATGACAGAACTCACAGGGCTTTGAATTAGGTGTGAGATTTCATGCAATGTTAAACAACCAGAGTTAGACTTATAAGAGAACTGGGTGAAATGAGACATTTTTTTAGCCTTAATTTTTCATCATTCTGCTGTTTGATATATTTACTTCGGAATTACAAAAATACAATGTGTACAATGTGGACTACTTCCTAAACCCATAATTCCTCTATATCTTACAAGGTCAAGGAGATCTCTGCAACACCAAAAACTGGTTGCACAAGGCTATCTGAAAGCTGAGCTCCTATCTTGAAAATCTGCAGCTAACTGTTTGTTACTGTTAATAGCTTGAACATTATTCAGAATATTACTGAACTGCTCCAGATATGGGTTAGCATCTGAATATTGTTCTAAATTTATTTCGTTTTCCTCTGCATTCAAGGGAGAAGGTTGATTAGTCCACCACCCATACTCGTTTGACACTGTTCTCCCCTCCCATACAGTAAGTAAGTAAATAAATAAGTTAGCAATGGCTGTGATCTTATCGATAGCTTAGGCTAATATAGCCGTTGCTGTCCAGGCTGGGCTAGCTCCGTGATGAGATGTTTATCGTCCGACAAAACTCGTAGGTCACCTATCGTTTAAGTGGTCATTCATAGGAAAACAAGAAAATGATGCCAACTTACGACCATCTTGTCATGTTTTAACCTTTCTTCTTACCTGTAGTAGTCATCTTCACTTTTGGCCACAACTTCAAAGGAATGCTGCAGTAGTGCCTTCACGTGCGATGCGAGCGAGACATGGAGACCGAACATCTCCCTACATTTGACTTTTGAGCATGATATTCCGAGGGCCTATTTTAGTGGTTGCACATTTTAGTTCTACCATTTATGAACAGCGAGTCTTACCATACCCACAACTGTAGCCTAAATAAGGCCCACATCAGAATTAAGAACTTTTCACAAAGCTGTTTACTCAAAGTCTGAGTTTATTTCTTTCAGTTAGTACATTTAATAAAAGAATATAAAAAAATGTCTTCTTCACAATAAAAACAAAATCATAGTCTCTCACTGCCACATTGGAACAACTGACATGAACACTGAACTAAACAAATTCTACAATTCCAGGAATAAAAACGGAATTTACTGTAAACAACCAAAAAAAAAAAAGACAAACAAATTCTTCACCCACAGGAACTAAACAAACAGTACTTTTAAACACAGAAATTGAGGAAAGAGATTTGGCTGAAAGGTCTGTCACGGTCTGATGCCAAACACACCTGGAAAACAAACAAACAAACAAACAAACAGATAACCTATGTAAATAAATGAATCTTCAGTTGACACATCAGGGACTAACAGCCCTTTAAAAGTAGATTATTTCACTGATTTAAAATGCTTAAAGTATCAGTTTACTCAGAGTGTCACTTTATAACCCTTCATGGGACTGGGACACAGTTCTGTGCAATCAATTCAATTCAATTCAATTCAATTCAATTCAATTTCATCAAAACTTTTCCAAATTTCAGCACAGTACCTACACTATATGCAAAACCGTGTCTGAGATTATTTATAAACTCTGAGCGGGTCAGAGAGTGTGTGTGTATTTGTGTGTGTGTGTGTGTGTGCGTGTGTGTGTGTGTACCTTAGATCTTTATCTCAGTCATCTCCACATGATTTCTCTCTGACACTCTGCAGAAGTAGGTGTCATTGAAGCCAGTCTCCACCTGGAGGCGCCGTTGCACAGTGAACCCCTCGTCCTCCAACGTCTCTACCAACACATCAGCTCTCAACTTCCTCTTCTTGCCATCCAGCCAATCAATGTTGGGCTTGGGACTCCACCCACTGGACTTGCAGACCAATCGGCAGACAGTGTCTTCACAAACGTCCACAGAGATTTCAGGTTTGGTCCCTTTGGCTGCATGGGGACAAACATAAACAATGAGTTGAGCGTGAAAGACTGACCATCTCTGTTTTGTGCATGTGTGTGTGTGTGTGAGGTACGGTAGTTCAACAATGACAGTGTTGACGTGTGTGTGAGAGAGTGTGTGTGTGTGTGTAGGTCCACCGCTCACCTCGAACAGAGTTAAGCCATTAAGTAGTGCTGCCATGTGTGTGTCTGTGTGCGTGTATGAGTAGACCTGTTCAAAAAAAACTTTTTTTGTTATTTTAAAGCCAATTGCTGTGATTCCCATTCTCCAAGCTATGGAATGACCAGATATAAAATTATTTTGATTTTGGACCATGGGAAGGCCTGCCTCATGAGCCATGAAGTTTTAATGCTGATTTGTGTTAAAAACGCCTGAGATTTTGGCCCATTTTGCCTCATAACTTTCATATCATTAGTCATAGAGCATTATGAAAGGTACCATATGAAAGCTGGGGACATGTACTTTCAGGTGATACCCAATATGTTAGTGATCTAGACAGTCATTGTTGTTTTTAAAGCTAAAATGTGCTAAATTTTAGGCGATTTTGGAGGTTTCAGATCAGACATCACATCATTGTACCTGTTACATGTACTAAATCAACAAATATAATGCAAAATCGAACTTTGCAATGATACATATTTACAGTAATAGCATTGGAACATTGAAAATAACATTTTCTACACATAAACGAGGTGTATTAGGCTGAACATGAAAGTAATTACATATTATACATAGGAACTGGAGAGTAAGTTATTTCAATAACATTATCATTTGTATGGCTTTCTTGAAGCTGTCAAATTTCCTCCTAATGTACTCCACAACCTAAAGCAAACTACTTCTCTGTTCAAGATTTGTTGTTATCTCAGTGGCAAAATCAGACATTGTTTTCACCCCTCGTTCAGAAACATCATTAGTCCCTTTGATAGACTTCACAAACTTTACAGCCGATCGGTACCCATTTCAGGGTTCCCACGCATCCTGGAAAACCTAGAAAACCTGAATCAGTTATGGAAAACACCTGGAAATGACCAAAAATCTGCATTGTCCAGGGAAATTGTAATTGCATTTAATCCCTCATTCAGATTCTTAGGCCTCGTACAGTAGGCTATACTGAGGAGATAAATTTATCTTGATTGTGTTTTCAAAATGTATGATGTCAAAGCATGGTAAAAATAGCCTTCTTGAACCCTCTTACTTTAAATATCAATGATGTAGAAACAATATTAGTACTGTAATGGAGAAGTATGATGTCCTTTCTGCAGAAAATATAGCTTCCACACCAGCATAATTTGACTCCTCTAGCAATGCCCCAACCAGTTAAAACCATCAAGGCTGAAAATTAATTAACCAAAATAACAAAGTTACAGCAACCTGGCAGTACCTTCCTATGCTCTTCCACTTGATGATCATCTCCCTAGAGTACTAGTTAATTGTTTCTCACTAGTGAATGGGCAGAGTCTTTGTACAAAAGAAAGTGTTGAACAAAGAACTGTTCAATTGTGTTTTCCATGATTTTTGATAGTTTAGTTTGACCAGATGTTCATTCTAGCTAGTTGCACCAAAGTCCTTTTATTGCAAGTCCCTTCGCTCAGAGACCATCTTGGAGATTTTGACTTAGACATGCAAACCATATCTTCATTAAAGCAAAGTTTTTGGTGTAATTCAAGCATAGCCCTGTTTCAGGAGCCTGCTGACTGCACTATAAAGCGAGTAGAATGAAAGAATTTTGAACATAGATCGACTGTGAACACAAAAGCGAAAAAGCAGTTTAAATTGATCCAATGACAAATCATTTTGCGTTCGGCCAATGTTGTTTCAAATTCTTTCATTCCACTCGCTATCTAGTGCAATAAGTACTGTATACTCAGATATGCTTGAGTTAAGCCTACACCAAGTCTTCACTTAAAGACATCATTCTAAAAATGAATTTGCTCACTGCACCTGCTCAAATGCACTGCATGTTGGTGTATCGTAGCTTTGATAGTTGGTGATCCCTGTCCTTGAATTTGCGGGAAAAAGCCTGGAAATGTCCTAACATTTGATGTTGAAGAAAGAGTGGGAACCCTGATTATACTATTTCCAGGTTTTCACTGGTTGAGTTATCCAATCAGTCTCAACTCCAAGTGCATCAAATAAGAAGTGTGATTCTGGCCCTACCAAATCAGTAAGTGTTGTCGATCGATTGATGATCTGGAAACAGACTGTCTGATTTTGCCACTGGGTGGATGACAAATAAGCCTGAAAAAAGGATTTTTAAAAAACTTCAAATATCATCCCTAAAAAGTGTTTATATGTGTTGCTGTGAGTCTAAACTTAACCAATATGTAAATATTTTTTACATTTTTTAATTAAAATAAGTATTTATATATGAATTTGTCAAGGTAGTGCCTAAAACTGTCATATGGTGTGACATTAAAACAATTTGATATAAAATAAATATTAGATATTTTTTTCTTCTTTCATTTACGTCAATGTACTTATTAATCATGTTTGCTTTGATATGCAACATTTGCTTGTGAATATTTAGGATAAAATGTCAAGGAGGAGAATGGTCTGAACTCTAACCAGATATTTTAGCTTATTTCTGACATTCTTTGTCAAAAGTTGCTCAAAATTCTTGAGATTCTTGCAGATGTCATTTCCTTTCTACACTATTGATTTTGTCATGATTTGTCAGTTAGAAAGTCTTGTTTTATGACGTTTTCTATGATTATTTGACGTCACACCAAATGACATAGTGTCACGCCATATGATGAAATACACCAAATCACAATGTATCAGCGCAAAAAAAAGGTATTTCATGAAAATAAAATCATTAACAATGAATTTTGAAGTCCACTGAAAAGAACTTTAGGGATAACATCTATTTTTCAACTGCATATTACATGTGAAACATTGTGACATGGGGGAAAAATGGGAAAGGGAAATATAAATTGTACAGATCCTATTTTGCTAAATTCTTATCACAGATTTAATATATTTCATATATGATTTTTAAATTGAATTCGTGTTTTTACATATATTTCAATATAAAAATGCAGTTTGGTCATAGAGTGTGACAGAAATGTCATATAGTGTGACTGTACATTTTCAATGTCCCAATGTAATAACAATGTAATAACAATGTCACTCCATATGACATAGTGTCACTCAATATGACATTTTGACAGTTTATCTAATTTATTAGACAACTAAATACAGCTAGATATTATTTAGCATGCAACTGACCACATGGCAGCAATGCTTTCTAAGAAATCATAAAGAAGATTTGTGAAAAATAACAATTTTTATTGCAAATGATGTCACACCATAAGACACATTTTTTTGGCCACTATTGATGATGTCGGATATGGAGCTTTTTATATAAAAATCTAAAAGGCAGACCTGACCTCCTGACCATGGCAATCACTCCTGACATGCTATCAGAGAGGATTCAAGCGGAGCGAGAGGTGTCAACGCTGGATCATTTCCTGGTTCTATTTTTGCAAGGGGGAGGGGGAAAAATCCCCCTTTATGCAGACTTAAAGAATGTTTTCTTATTGTGATGTAATGATTTATGCAGACTTAAAGACTCTTTCTTATTGTGATGTAATGCATTTATGCAGACAGGAAGTATTCCAGTTTGCTCCCATTGAAATGTATTATGATGCCTTATCTTGCTCAGTATTCCATGATCTTTGATGCTATTGTAACTTCCTGATGAAGCAGGGTCCGTGTCATGACAATGATGTCCAAATTAATGCCCGTTGAAAATATAAAATATAGTGTCACACCATATGACGTCCATTGTAGGGACAAAATATATTTGATTAGAACTTAGTTGGACGTTATGCATGGGCATCGAAACTTTCTGTGGTTATAGAAAACATCCACTTATTTTATTTGCCTGGTAAAATTTTAAAGTATTTATACTTTATATGGATATACATTCTAATTAGGAAAATCACACGCATAGTGGACAGTCACACCATATGACATTTTTTATGTTTGGATAGTTGTTTTATGTCAAAATTTAAATACAATACCAAAATTTTTAGTATGCAGGAAGTTGATCCTATCAGACCAACAACATTTCCATATCAATTCTTAACAATTACCATTTTTTATACGTGTGTGACAAAAGGACAGTCTGAATTTTGCTATCCGTCATCCACCCCACTGAGATAACAAAAAATCTAGAACAGAGAAGTTGTCTGCTTTAGGTTGTGGAGTACATTACGAGGATATTTGACAGCTTCAAGAAAGCCATGAACAAATGATAATGTTATTTAAATAACTGACTCTCCAGTTCCTATGTATTTATGTAATTACTTTCATGTTCAACCTAATACATCTGTTTTTGTGTTTCTAATGTGCAGAAAATGTTATTTTCAATGTTCCAATGCTATTAATGTAAATACATGTCATTGCAAAGTTCAATTTGGCATTAGGCCTATATTTGATGATTTAGTACATGTAACAGGTAAAATGATGTGATGTCTGATCTGAAACCTCCAAAATCGCCTAAAATTTAGCACATTTTAGCTTTAAAAACAACAATGACTGTCTAGATCACTAACATATTGGGTATCTCCTGAAAGTACATGTCCACAGCTTTCATATGGTACCTTTCATAATGCTCTATGACTAATGATATGGAAGTTATGATGCAAAATGGGGCAAAATCTCAGGCGTTTTTAACACAAATCAGCATTAAAACTTCATGGCTCATGAGGCAGGCCTTCCCATGGTCCAAAATCAAAATAATTTTATATCTGGTCATTCCATAGCTTGGAGAATGGGAATCACAGCAATTGGCTTTAAAATAACAAAAAAAGTTTTTTTTGAACAGGTCTAGTGTATGAGTGAGAGAGAGAGAGAGAGAGAGAGAGAGAGAGAGAGAGAGAGAGAGAGAGAGAGAGAGAGTATATCTCCATTCCTCACCTCTGACAGTGAGATTAGCCATGGCGCAGTGTGTGTCCAGTGTGTGTGTGTGTGTGTGTGTGTGTGTATAAGTCCACCCCTCACCTTGTACAGTAAGTTTAGCCATGGCGTTGTACTGCCCTGTGTGTGTGTGTGTGTGTGTGTGTGTGTGTGTGTGTGTGTGTACCTCTGACACTGAGTTTAGCCATGGCGTAGTGTTTGCCGTAGCTGGAGGTGGTGAAGCAGATGTAGTCCCTGGTGTCTGACGGCTGGACGTTGCGCAGTTTCAGCGAGATGTTGCCATGGCGAAGTTCACTGTGGAAGAGCGCCGTGCGGCCCCTGTAAGACGGGTTCTGCACATCGTTCTGGTCCCGCCCCTGACTGTAGCTGTGAATCCTATTGGTCCCCTCGCGGTGACTCAGGGTAAACCAGTCCACGTTGAAGTCCTCTGCACTGACGGCAGGATCCACGCTGCACGGCAGGATCACGTCCTTACCAGCCACGACCTCCAGGGGGCGCAAGGCACTCACCAGACGGAAATCCACTAATGTAGGAGAGACAGGAGAGAACGCTAGTTACACAAAGAACACACAGGACGCACAGACAGATAGACATACAGACGGATAGATAGATGGATAGATAGATAGATAGATAGATAGATAGATAGATAGATAGATAGATACCAAGATGAAATTCTACAATGTTAAAGTGTTGCGAGTTGCGGCATGCAATCCACTAGCGTGAGAAACATAAGAGAAAACACTTATATTAGGCTACATACGGGACACACACACAGACAAGGCACTCACCAGCCGGAAATCCACTAGCATGAGAAACATAAGAGAGAACGCTAATATTACACATGGGACACACACACAGACAAGGCACTCACCAGCCAGAAATCCACTAGCATGAGGAACATAAGAGAGAACGCTAATGTTACACATGGGACAAAAGCCACTCTCTGCAGTCGGAAATCCACTAGCATGAGAAACATACGAGAGAACGCTAATGTTACACATGGGACAAAAATCACTCTCACCAGCCGGAAATCCACTAGCATGAGAAACATAAGAGAGAACATAAGAGAGAACGCTAATATTACACATGGGACAACAGACAAGGCACTCACCAGCCGGAAATCCACTAGCATGAGAAACATACGAGAGAACGCTAATGTTACACATGGGACAAAAGTCACTCTCACCAGCCGGAAATCCACTACCGTGAGAAACATACGAGAGAACGCTAATGTTACACATGGGACAAAAGTCACTCTCACCAGCCGGAAATCCACTACCGTGAGAAACATACGAGAGAACGCTAATGTTACACATGGGACAAAAGTCACTCTCACCAGCCGGAAATCCACTACCGTGAGAAACATACGAGAGAACGCTAATGTTACACATGGGACAAAAGTCACTCTCACCAGCCGGAAATCCACTACCGTGAGAAACATACGAGAGAACGCTAATGTTACACATGGGACAAAAGTCACTCTCACCAGCCGGAAATCCACTACCGTGAGAAACATACGAGAGAACGCTAATGTTACACATGGGACAAAAATCACTCTCACCAGCCGGAAATCCACTAGCATGAGAAACATACGAGAGAACGCTAATATTACACATGGGACAAAAGTCACTCTCTGCAGTCGGAAATCCACTACCGTGAGAAACATACGAGAGAACGCTAATGTTACACATGGGACAAAGTCACTCTCACCAGCCGGAAATCCACTACCGTGAGAAACATAAGAGAGAACGCTAATGTTACACATGGGACAAAAGTCACTCTCTGCAGTCGGAAATCCACTAGCATGAGAAACATAAGAGAGAACGCTAATGTTACACATGGGACAAAAGTCACTCTCTGCAGTCGGAAATCCACTAGCATGAGAAACATAAGAGAGAACGCTAATGTTACACATGGGACAAAAGTCACTCTCTGCAGTCGGAAATCCACTAGCATGAGAAACATACGAGAGAACGCTAATGTTACACATGGGACAAA